>JAJOZX010012411.1:0-116407 GCA_023014485.1 Bathynomus jamesi
AGTCTTCAGATCACTCTTAAATGCAGAGCGAATACCAAGCAAACGAGTGGAAGCTTATCCATCCAATGGGAGTCTTCGTGACACATAAGGGATGACTTCAGCTGGCGATGGAAGCGTTCGACGAGGCCGTTAGCTTGCGGATGATACGCACAGGTATGCGCATGTACTGTACCCAACAAGCTGGTAAACTTCTTCCAAAGCGAAGACTCAAATTGGCGACCTTGGTCAGTGATGACTTTTGTCGGCAATCCAAATCTTGATACCCATCCATGAAGAAAGGCTCTTGCAACAGTGTCCGCTTGGATATCAGGAAGTGGGATGGCTTCAGGCCATCTGGAAAAGCGGTCGAGACAGGTGAGCAGATAACGTTGGCCTTGAATCACTGGAAGAGGGCCAACAATGTCTACATGAATTACCTCAAATCGCTGGGATGGGGGCGGAAATGCGTCAAAGGGGGACCTGGTGTGCCTTTGGACTTTGGCACGCTGGCAGGCAAGGCACGTTTTGGTCCAATGTTTGACATCCTTCCGCATCGAGGGCCAAACAAAGCGAGAGGTAACCAGGTGTTGCGAAGCACGGATACCAGGATGGGAGGGCTTATGAAGATCCGTGAAGACTGCTTTTCTGTGACATGGAGGGACATAAGGGCGAATAGCAGCTGTTGATACGTCGCAATAGAGGGGCACAGACAATCCTGGCATACTCATTTTCTTGAGGGAAAGTGAGTGAGTGGAGTCTTCTCTGAGCAGGTCTTGTAGTTCCGTATCCTTATCTTGATCCTGTGCAATAGCATTCCACAGTGTAGAGCTGAGGGTAACAGAAGTAATCTCTATTCTTGAAAGTGCATCCGCTGGAGTGTTCAAGACACCTTTGATGTGGCGGATATCTGTGGTAAATTGCGAGATATAATCGAGTTGCCTGATGACTCTGGGAGAGTGGTTACAGCTGTTTTTATTGAAGACAGTGACCAAAGGTTTGTGGTCGGTAAAAACACAAAACTCTCGGCCTTCAAGGAAATGTTGAAAATGCTTCACGTTTAAGTAAATAGCAAGAAGTTCACGTCCGAAAGCACTATAACGCGTTTGGGCTGGCTGCAGCTTTTTCGAGTAAAACGCGATGGGTGCTTGTTGACCGTTAATGGTTTGTTCCAACACTCCACCGATCGCAACATCTGATGCATCGACCGTCAGAGTTAGGGGGGCATCACTGATAGGAAATGACAGAGACAATGCACTATTGATAGCATTTTTGGCATTGTCGAACGCCTGTAAACTATCGCTACACCATACCAATTTCGTTACCTTGCGTTTGTGTGTGATCATAGCGTGTAGAGGAGCAAGAACACTGGCACAGTTTTTAATGAACTTGTGGTAATAATTTACCAAACCTAGAAACCGACGTAACTCACGCTGATTATTGGCATAGGGTAATTTTTTATCACTTCACACTTGTCCTGAAGGGGGGTAATTCCGTGCTGCGAAATCGTGTGACCAAGAAATTCCAAGGTTGGCTGTGCAAACACACACTTAGATGCATTAATAGTAACACCGTATTGTTCTAAGCGTTGAAAGAGGAGTGAAAGATGTTCCTTATGTTCCTCTTCCGTTGAGCTGGCCACAAGCAAATCATCGATGTAGGCATAAACAAAGTCTAAGCCTCTGGTGACCTCATCTATAAACCTCTGAAAGGTTTGCGCAGCATTCCGTAGCCCGAACGGCATCTTCACAAATTCGAATAACCCAAATGGTGTACAAACTGCAGTCTTGGGAATATCCGAAGGCTCTACGGGAATGTGGTGGAAAGCCTTAACGAGATCTATTTTACTGAAGATAGATTTGCCGTGGAGAAGAGAAGTAAAGTCTTGGACATTTGGTACCGGATATCGGTCCGGGATGGTTGTCGAATTCAAAAACCGGTAATCCCCACATGGTCTCCAGTCTCCTGACTTCTTCTGGACCAGGTGTAGGGGAGAGGACCAACTGCTTTTGGAAGGTCTTATTATCCCAAGATCCAGCATAAGCTGGAATTCCGATTTGGCAGCTTTCAGTTTGTCCGGGGCAAGACGTCTGGGTTTTGCAAACACAGGGGGACCTTTTGTTGTAATGTGATGGGTAATGGTGTGCTTAATGGTATCACCCATCTGCATCGGTTGAAGAATTCCTGGATATCGCTGGAAAAGGCACTGGTACATGGAATTAGGGGGAACGAGGGAAAGTGCAGAGTTCGAGGCGTCCGGAAGGGCAACCTGTTTGGCAAGAACAGAAAGCAGTGTGGCCTGGTCGCATAAGCGTCGCTTGTCAAGATCCACCAGGAGTTTGAAATGCTGGAGGAAGTCAGCGCCGATTATGGGATGCCGCACTTGAGCACAGATGAAAATCCACTTGAAGGATCGGTGAAGGCCCAAGTTTAGTTCACGCGACTGAGTACCGTACGTGGGTATGCGTGAACCGTTAGCAGCGTATAGAGGCGGAGATTCCGAGTGCGTATGACCAGATTTTTGAGGGAATACACTGACTGACGCTCCGGTATCACCAAGAAATTGACACCAGAGTTCCTGTCCTTTATGAATAACAGGTTGGCAGTGCGAGTACTAGACGCCATTAGGACTCGCTGCTGGGGTTTTCCGACGAAAAATTGCAAGGGGAGATGCACTTCCTAGCCTTCTTTCCAAATTTCGAGTGGTAGAAGCAGATCTTCCCGGAACTCGAACGATGCCTCTTCGTAAATCTTGACCGAGAATGGCTTCTTTGCCGTTGATTTTGTAGCAGAGAACAAACGTGGTTGAGTTGTTGACTTAACTCTTTCACTTTCAACTCCAGTTCCGATTGTGTGTTCACGTTGTTGACCGGAGCTGTGTCAATCTCCACTACTTTGTCGGCAGTTTCTGCTAGTTTATCAACTGGAGTAGCAGGATCCATAGTGGCCAAGACACGCTGAGCTGATGGAGGAAGTTTCTGCAAGAACAACTGTCTAAAGATGTCCTTATCGAAGGTTTGTGCGCGTTCGCCTAGAGCGCACTGCATAGCCCTCAGCATTTGAGTGGGCTTACGGTCTCCAAGTTCTTCTTTTGAGATTAACTGATGTAGTTTCTCACGCTCGGAGACAGTGGTGCGGCACAGGATGGCAGACTTCAGATCGTTGTACGGGTCCTCACTCGTGGAAGTAGATACGATGACGTCACGGACTTCAGAGATGATGCTCGCTGGTAGAGAGGACAAAACATGATCGTATTTCGTCCTGCTAGCGGTGATCCTTCCCAAGTTGAATTGTGATTCCACTTGGTGGAACCAAATAAATGGATCACCCGGCCAGAAGACGGGGAGCTTTACGCTCAAGTGGGAGATGGCACCAGCGTCGTCAGGCATCTTCTCCTATGCTTGCTGACGTACAAGCAAGACGACAAGTTCCCAACGAAGGAGTGGAGGTTGAGACGAGCGCAGGCACAGAGCGCACGGGCAGGGGTGAGGGGCAGAGGGCACGAGCGACATTACAGTCTGGTCCTAGTCGCTCGGGTGAAGGGGGTGGTGGGCACGAACGACGTTACAGTCTGGTCCTAGTCGCTCGGGTGAAGGGGGTGATGGGCACGAACGACATTACAGTCTAGTCCTAGTCGTTCGGGTGAAGGGGGTGATGGGCACGAACGACATTACAGTCTAATCCTAGTCGTTCGGGTAAAGGGGTAATCCAGCTCCGGGGTCACCAATTGTTGGTTTACGTCGTCGTCGTCGGCCTAGGCAAGCTACGGCTTGGGACCGTAGCGCATCTATCCGGTATAGGTTAACCTGGATGATGTAGCCATAAGCACTGCCGCTAGTTAAGTGCCAACCAGTGATTATCTCACTAGCCGTATTGAGTCCGTTAGGCGAAACTGCGACAGTACCAAAGGTGGAAAATATAACCTTTGGTTTTCTATTATTTATTTGTAAAATGGACATGGTATTAGATTAAAATAAATATTTGAATATAAATAATTAACTGACAATTGTGATATATAATTAATTATGTTTACATACAATAAAATAATATAGTATACATAAAATTAGTATTAATGTGGTTCACAATTGAATTATAATGGGGTAACTAATTTAAAATGAATTTATACTATTCCGAAATTCAAGACGGTAAAATTAACATTTATCTTGAAACTAAAATAAGAGTATTCACTACACTGGTATATGTGCGAAGCTGCTTCGTGAGTTAGTGGGTACTGGGTATCCTGAGTATTACATAAGAATGACCAGGAACAAATACAGATTCGCTGATAAGGTGATTGACTTGCATGAACATATCTGTTGAATCGATTCAACAGATATCTAGTGACTTAAATATATCAGAATCAGTTGTGCATCGACTCATACAGCAATACAGCTGCAATGGCACTGTTGTGAAAAGGATGCGTTTGAAGTTGGGAAGAAAGAGGATAATTACTGTGTTGGTTTACGTCGTCGTCGTCGTTGGCCTAGGCAAGCTACGGCTTGGGACCGTAGCGCATCTATCCGGTATAGGTTAACCTGGATGATGTAGCCATAAGCACTGCCGCTAGTTAAGTGCCAACCAGTGATTATCTCACTAGCCGTATTGAGTCCGTTAGGCGAAACTGCGACAGTACCAAAGGTGGAAAATATAACCTTTGGTTTTCTATTATTTATTTGTAAAATGGACATGGTATTAGATTAAAATAAATATTTGAATATAAATAATTAACTGACAATTGTGATATATAATTAATTATGTTTACATACAATAAAATAATATAGTATACATAAAATTAGTATTAATGTGGTTCACAATTGAATTATAATGGGGTAACTAATTTAAAATGAATTTATACTATTCCGAAATTCAAGACGGTAAAATTAACATTTATCTTGAAACTAAAATAAGAGTATTCACTACAACTGCAAATGACGACTCCAAACTTCGAAGAATTTGTAATTAAAGACGCAAGGAAGACGTCATATGAATTATGACATTCAAAGAGAGTTGGAAAAGTGGAGGGTAAAAATTTATGCAGGAGCATTAAAAAAAAAAAAACATCAACTGTATTCGACCATCTAAAAAGCCATTGTTAACAGCAAAGTACAAAGTAGTTGGAATGGTTACGAAATTACGAAGATCTACCTCCCTATCTGGGGGCGGTCCGGGTTCCAAAAACCCTGGGCATTTTTGTTTATCCCCCCCCCCCCTACACACACACACACACACACACACACACACACACACACACACACACACTCACTCACTCTCACTCACACTCACACACTTCTATGCACCACAACTTGAAAAACTTTATATTTGGTGGAGTGGACCCATGAAGTGTTTTTTTTTTTTTGGTAGTTAAAAAAAAAGTCGTGCAAAGTTTGTGCTTCATTTTCTGGAATAATCCAGAATATTCAAACACTTCGCAATCACCTCGAAAGAAAATAACGCTTTGCTGTTATCGATACTAGACACCCATTTTACAAATTAAGAAAATATTACAGCTATGAATAGCTTTTAATGTTCACAGACAGACGGTGTTCATTATCTGGAGTGTTGTTTTTTCGTGTTTTTCTTGAGACCTATTAGAATTTGAGTTTATATATAGGTAAAATTCCAGAATCCAGGTACAGTTCGGAGAGTCCATAATTACTTATCTAAACAAATCTAACCTAACAACTTGCAATTACCAAGCTTTTATGAACTGTCTGTTAACTGCGTCTGGACTCTGGAATTTTACCTATTTTACCTATCGTATATTGGGCCGTATAAGTCTACGGTCCAGATTAGTCGATCCCCTAACTTTCAATTTCAGATTTAGATTTTAGCCTTTTCTGGGTATTTAAGTCGACCACCAACTTGCCAACATAAAAAAGTTAAACTTTGTAAAAACCTTGTAAAAATTATCAGGTCATCCCATAAGTAATGTCGTTTTTTCGATAGATTAAGTTTAAACTAGTCCTACTCGGTTTAAGCATAAATTTTCCGAAGGTTATATCTAAGAGAAGATCTATCGTGTTTCGCTACATACTTTAGACCTTGACCAGTAAAGACGTGTTTTTTGCTTTATGTGAACCCCTGAAAAACATGGCGGTATCAGAAGAGCATATCAGGTATATAATGCTTTACGAGTTCAAAAAAGGGAATAGTGCTACTGAAGCAACGCGAAACATTCAGGACATTTATGGCAACGATATTCTGCATGTGAGGAAATGTCAAAGATGGTTTCAAAAGTTTAGGAATGGTGACTGCTGTTTGACAGATGCAGCACGCTCTGGATGCCCTGCTGAGTTTGATGATGACCTGCTGTTAGCCGCACTTGAAGAAGACTGTTCAACAACTGTCGAAGAATTGGCCCAGAAACTCAATTCATCCCCGTCCACCATCCATCGACATTTGCAACAACTCGAGAAAGTGCCTAAGTTAGGAAAATGGGTGCCACATGAATTGTCGGTTGACAATCTGAGGGTGCGGGTAAACATTAGCACATTTCCATGAACTCCAAGATCCTTTTTTGCACCGTTAGTGACTGGTGATGAAAAGTGGATACTGTACCAGAATGTTAAGCGCCGTCGACAGTGGGTTTGTGCCGGAGAACCAGCGACACCACAGCCAAAACCAAATCTTCACCCTCGGAAGGTGTTGCTTAGTGTTTGGTGGGATAAAGGTGGTGTAATACACTTTGAAACCTTACCACACAACCAAACAATCACCGCTCAAGTCTACTGTCAACAACTGGATCAATTGAACACTGAACTAAAAGAAAAGAGACCACCTTTGGTTAATCGGAAAGGAATCGTGTTCCACCACGACAACGCACGTCCTCATACCGCTCGGATCACTTCTGCAAAAAATAAGGAGCTTGGGTGGGAGAAACTTCCACATCCTCTATATTCTCCAGACGTTACGCCTTCAGATTATCATCTCTTCAGGAGTCTGCTAAACTATCTTGACAAGAAACAGTGTAGTTCTTTAGATGACCTGCATACCAGTCTTTGTACGTTTTTTGCCTCAAAACCGCCTGAATTTTATAAACATGGTATTGAAAAGCTTGTAGGACGTTGGCAGTGTGTCATTGATTCCGATGGAAAATATATACTAGATTAAAAAGTTTCAGTTGAGTTTTTTTTTGTCCTTCAAATTCCGATCTAAAAAACATTACTTATGGGATGACCTGATAGTTATCAAATCCTTCATAATCATCATCTGACATTAAAGTTCATTATATACATCCTGAGATACATTTGCAAGTGCTTCGTCATATGGATCCAATTCAGATGTTGACCAAACGCGAGCTAATGCAGGACTGAGGACCTATGACAGGTAGACTTGTTTTTAAATACAAGCTAAAATGGAAAGTGGAAGGTTAATTTTTTAGACTGGGCCTACAAGTCGACTCCCTACTTTAGGGGCATAATTTTAAGCTTAAAATACCTACTTATACGCCCCAATATACGATATTTTTCTTTGGTAACTTTTACCGAACAGTCTCATTCTCTTGTTTCCGGAGTTCAAAATCTTTCTTCAGGAAATTGAAGGGTGCCAAGAATGCAACTATTCGCCTCTCTCTCACTATGAAGCGTTCTGAGAAGTTTATGGGTTGGTCTTTCGTTGGTATCCATGGAACAGATTTGTTTTTGTGAACGTAATGTACGTATAGCCAAAACTATATACCAACGTTGAAAAGAAAGTTGTCGCGTCTCTCTAACAAATGGTTTGTATGTAGAAAATGGTGGTTTCAACAAAATATGGCACCATGTCGTGCAGAGAAGGTGAAAAAAGTATTTTGGGGAAAAAACATTGAAGTATTACATTAGCCTGGGAATTCACAAGATCAGATTCTAATCGAAAGTCTTTGATCAAAATGGCTAATGCATAAGGAAGACTTTTCACTAAGGAAAAGTTTATAAAACGTTTGGCTGAGTGATCCAGAAACTACCAACATCTGTAAATCGTTGGTACAGTGGATGTGATTTAAAGACGTTTTAAAAGCAAATGTGGGTGTCAAAGTACTGTATTAGAATAAAAAGTTTAATTTTTCTGGCTAGTAGTGTACAAACCTACTAGAGCAGAAAGGGTTTTGTGAGAAATATAATAGGCCTACATAAAAAATATCATGCAGACTTTTACATTATTATAAAAATTAAGCAGGGCCACATTTATTTCTAGTTTTCAGTTTTGTAGTTTCACTTGTCCTCGTGGTATGCAAACGATCAAGATTATTTTACCAATCTTAATAGATTAGTAAGTTTTTGTTTATACTATTCAGTAACCAAGTTTCGATTGAATTAGACCATTAGATTTATTAGTTTTACTCAAGTTTCTATTCGTTGTTTAAATGTTTTCCCTTAACAGTATGGTGCTTCAAAAGTTGAAATATTTGTAATGTATAATAATTATCAGCCATTTTAGGTTTTACTGTATTTAGTTGCGTAGGAATTTGATAATTCAATGGTGATGATTAATCAGTCTATTTTTTTTAATCAGAATTTTATTAAAGAAATCGGGAACGAGGAAGCCGAGAATAGAGTTGGAGGAAATTGGTCCTTCATCAACCATGGTAATCAGGAGGTCTAAACTGGCATCTTCTGATCTCTTCAAAACAGCTTGCAAACAGCCTAAGAAATTGAAGGTAATATTTAAAGCAGTTTTTAAATATTTCGAGTGGAGAAATTTGTGAAGCATATTATGGATGCGTAATTACTAATTAACAATTAATTAGTACGGTAAGAATGTTTGGAGGGGGGAAACAAAGTAGCATGACCAAAATTGTTAGCGTTGTACAAAAGTTTCTCCACAGATTGGATGCGAGGCAAAAATGTGGATGTCTTACGTTAATGTGGGTGTGATATCATAAAGATTGAAAGAAAGATGGAAATAGGGTTTAAGTCATTTGGTACCGTATGATGAAAGATGCTTAATATGGCAATATATTGCATGGAAATGAATTGTATAACGAATGTGAATTCCCAGACAAGAAACATCGAATCAGGAATGGCTCACGGAAAGGAATAAATGAAAGCTTAATGATAAATTACTACTTGGAAGCATTTCACCGGTTTTGTGCATAGCGATGTTTGAGCTTGTTTCAAGAAAGTGGTACAGTATTTGTATTGTCTTATCCTTATTAAAGCATCGATTATTAGGATAGTTTACCTCTTTTTAGGGGTGTATATCATTGTATTGTTTATTTTAAAAGTGGTACTGGCAATCTGGGAAGATAATACCAAGCAGAACTAGGTGTTTCGCTTCTAAAGCTTAATGACACAGATGTGGTTCATGTTGATTTTCGGGCTTTTTGTTTCTAACTATAGACGTATGCTTTTGTTGTTGCAATTTAGGGACTATCCCTTTTTGGTAACTATGCGGGCAGAGGGCAACGTCATGGCCATGTCGCAACACCGCTTCCCATAGATCAGCGAAGTTAAGCGACATTGGGTCTGCGAAGTAGAAGGAATTAGGGAGGGCAGTGATGAGTTTTCTTGACGCATGTGGAAGATTATTGAATATGAATGTAAACATATTGTGGTTTTTCACCTGAAAGGCGGGAGTTGGTATGTGATATTGTGGTGAATGAAGAATGTTAGAGGTGTGAAAGAATTTTAATATCGAGTGATGGGCACAATAAAAGCCTTCGAAGGAAGAAAGTGTTAGTGTTGGTGCAGTATAGGTTTACATCAAAATGTATAGATGTCAATCGCTTGTTTAACAGTTCATCCCAAAACTAAGAAGAATTGAAATGAGATGAACGGATTGATCGTCTAAGAAGTAAGAATGTTCGGGTAAAAATGGAGAATGAATAAAAAAATGTATCATTAAATATCATAAATATGCGATATTATGGATATATAATACATAATGTCTGTAGATTAAGTTAAATGTCACTTTCCACAATTAAAAATGAGGATGTCGCCGTTTTGTAAGGTAGCTTAAAGCGTTGGGGAGAGCGGGGGTGCATAGATGTTTGTGGGTCGGTCTGCTATTGAAACCTAAACTGTGGCAATTTGAACCCTGAGTCCAAACCTTCGCAATCCCACAGACCTTAGGCAGGCCGCGCACTGAATTGTGTGGCGTTTGTGATGCGACGGCAACTTAAATCTTAAGTAAGTCGCCACGACCCATATCCGCACACTGACAACACCCAACGTGACTCCAATTTCAAATTAGCACGATCTTCCCTCCTTACCACTTCGCGACTCAGTGGCGACCAGCAGTGCCGAGTCGCTTTTGATGTACTTGCTATCAGAGCTGGGCACTTGCGGCATATTTTGCGGTACTGCGGTACTACCAAACTACCAAACCGGTACCAAACCGGTACGCGGAAATTTGAATGCGGTAGCGGTACTGCGGTACTTTCAGCGATCCTTTGCGGTACTGCGTTATGCGGTCCCGGTTTGGTAGTACCGCAGTACCGCAAAATATGCCGCAAGTGCCCAGCTCTGCTTGCTATCCGATTCCCAGAATCGCGTCGCGATAGCTGCAGTGTGCGGGGCTCCCATTCTCTCAATGTAAAATCATAGGGGACTTGAGTGGTCAGTCGTCAGTCGCAAGACGATCTTAGGTGCGGTCAGCGTTAGATTCAACAAATTGTCCGAGAAAAAGTGAATCTATCGATACAGTGACGACGACATTTTAAATTCAGTTTTAAAACTCCTGAATAGTATAGTTCAAACTTATCAAAAGTAAGTGAAGGTGTTTAAGAGAACAATGTTTTAGTATGAGCAATGTTTTTAGCAAGGAAAACATTAGTGGCGGGGGCCGGGCGCCCGGCAGAGCTGGGCATTTGCGGCATATTTTGCGGTACTTGCGGTACCACCGCACTACCACCCCGGGCCCCCATAACGCAGTACCGCAAAGGATCGCTGAAAGTACCGCAGTACCGCTACCGCATTCAAATTTCCGCGTACCGGTTTGGTACCGGTTTGGTAGTGCAGCAGTACCGCAGTACCGCAATATGCCGCAAGTGCCCAGCTCTTACATTACATTCTTGTCCCTTCTTTTAGAGGTTATCACTATGTGAAGGATATGTCACTGTCGACACATTTAATTTTTCTCGGCAGGGTTCGTGGGCATGTGAAAGTCTGGACATGAGTCAAACTCTCTACCGAACAGCTTTTTAAATAAGGCAGCGTTCATTTTAGCCATATGCGTCTCTAGTTGGGTGTTTTTGGCTGTCCTACAAAACGGCGACAATTTTTTGGATATGCATTGTCCATCGCTACGTTAGCAGCGTAGCCGTAGTTTTTTTAATCATTAAATATCATGAATAATGTATATTAATGGGAGGCAAAGGTAGGCAAGTTAGATTTGATTAAATGTTGCCATCCACAAGTGAAAATGTCTCGGTTTTGTAAGGTAGTCAAACGCGTGTATTTATAATTTGGTTAGCGGAAGTTTACTGGATAGCATGTGAATGGATTCGCTTGTTGTCAAACGAAGAATTGATTTTGTTTTATAGTGGAAACGACTTACTGTTGGAAATAGCTGTAAAGCAAGGAAAAATGTTTTCCTGCTTTGGATTTTCTCTCTCGGCGAAATAGCACTGTTTATCTTGAAGTGAGCAGAGTAAGAAAATGAAAATACTTTTGGAAGGGAAGAAGAGGGACAAAATGAGGCTATAATTTCTTTGGTGATGAGCTGAGTAGGAAGATCGGACAGTATCTTCGAACTCAAAACCAGACGTATTTACTGAGATATGTTAGGAGACTTCTCGCGACTGATCGTAATAATCGCTTGAAATATGCTAATTATTGGGTTTAGTTCAAAGATTGATGATATTACTTATCTGTAGCCATCAAATCCCTTCATAGTAATCTCAAAGTCGAAAAAGTTCTTTAGAAATAATATCTCGATACACTGTAAAGGCAGTTATTTTAATAAATGCTTGTATGAGTTTCATTTCTTGCAGAATGAATTTCTAGTTTTCGAAGTCCTTAACGTCAATATGGGATCTGATTTTCATGCAAGAAATCGCTTCTCGTTACGAAACATTCCACTTTGGGAGAGAGTTATGATAACGTGTGGGTTATAATTCTGGATCGAGGATGGGGCTCTGTCAATAGACTTAACGGCTTGGACGGTATCCCCTTTGGGAATTGCGATAGCTCAGTGGTTTATGAGACGGGGGTCGAATTCCGCAACCCTGCGGATTGAAACCCGTACAGAGCCCCAAATCTCGTTTTTATTTAAAATGAAAGATCAAGGGCTTCGAAGACGAAATAAATTCTGTAGGATGTTTCCATAGGATAACAACCCTAACCTTTTTCTAAGGACCTAACTTAACTCAAAAAATTGGAATTAAGGGTCCCAAGTGAATTTGATTTTTTTAGACCCCGAGACAGCTTTTTTTTTTTTTTAAATGAATAACAGTGGTGTAAAAAATAGAAGCGCACTTTCAACATGAATTTATATAAGTTTGACATTATATACCAGTCTGTAATTCATTCAGTACGTGTTAACTCAATATACTGAATTAAAAAACCAAAGTATGATAAAATATAAAAGTTGCGACCTACTGAATTCCTTTAAAAAGAATATATATATATTTTGTTCATTCTGTGGGAAAGGTGCAAGCAAGGCCCAAATAAATAGGTTAGGTTTACGTTAGAGACCAGGTAATTCCCAGGGCACCTTTCTTTGAAGATGTTCATTGGAATAGACAAGAGTATACTACATGAAATTTATTCTCATTTAATACAAAGTTTACAATAATAATGACTTCAATTCGAACTTAAAATACTTACTTCCTACATCTGTGATAATTTCTTCTATAAAATAGTAAATATCTGGGACCCATTTTTCTCGGACGTTATTTTAGACGGTTTCTACTTTGGAAAATAGCATTGTGACGTAATTCTACAAATATTTGCACTTACTCCCCCTTTCTTTAGTGATACGTCTCTGTATAAATTATGTGGAGGCACAATGCAACTATGTTCTGTATGTGGCTGACGTAATTGTAGAGCTTTCTGTAAAATTTCCTTGCATATTTTTCAGTACCATCCTCTGTCGGGAGTCTCTGGGCTAGTAGTAGTAGAAAATTGGATTGAATTCTCATTCTCATAATTATTAAGGTGCTAAAAATTTTTACTCTTATTCTTCAGCCGAAGAAGAAGAAGAATGTATCTAGAAACGCTCTTGGAAGCAAGCTCGGCAGAGTTCACATGACTAAGCAAGATTTAGACCATTTGCAAACTAGGAAAATGAAAGGTCTTAAGAAGGACGCAAAAAAGAAAAAGGTGACAGCTAAATGAAAGGTCTTAAGGACGCATAAAAGAAAAAGGTGACAGCTGACGGAAGAGAACGAGATGAAGACGATTGACTGCACAATCATTGAGAAACCAATAAAATATTAAATATATTTGCTTTTACTCGATTCCTTCGTTGCGAATGCATTATGAATTTACAAAACATAGGTTAGGAGTGATAGCCACCATATTCCTAAACATTTAATAGTGTGGAACTTCGCTCGGCAATGTTTCCTTAAAATACCAATTTATCAACATATTTGTGCAGGTTGTACTAGTTCTGACAACTAACCAGCGAGTGTAAGTGGTACTAAAATTTCTATCTTATGGACAGTGAGGCCTTATGTTCGTTTATGTAATCGCCTTCCTACATTTTCCACGTCAATAAGGGCTCCATAATTTTAAACTACAAAAGTTACGGCAATAGTATATCCAGCAACAAATATCACTATAAGAATTGGAACTGCAATTAGGGCTTTTCTGTTCAAATTTTTGGATCTGCGAAGTGGTTCGGGAAACTTGAAAGCTTTTTTGTAATGAAGAACACTCGTTATTTTAGTATCATTTTCCTCTTCGACTATTTTCATACAATTTAAAAGAACATGAACCATTACAATATGAAATCTATGAAGATACAAGACACAAACCAAACATCCAGAAGCTTCAAGTATGCTGTTTTGGGGGTTGATTGTGTAATTTGAGTGAACAAAGTTGCGAGAACGAGTAGAGCAGTTAGAGATACCATTATCCGATCATTAAAATCATCCAAAGGAAAGAAGAACGTGGAGTAACAGATCACTACCATTAAGAATGTTGGAATATATGTACTAAAGACATAAAATCCAGATAAATTATCTAATCTGATAGTCATTTTGTAGCCACTGAAGTTCCCCTTATCTTCTTGAATCATGATCATATCGAGTATTTCGTACTCTCTCAAAATTTTTGATCCATTGTAAATCACTCCTCCTTTCAGTTCAAAAACAACGAAATCTTTTCTTACGTCTTTAAGACGAATAACGATGCTGCAGTATTGAGTGTCGAAAGGATAACTAGCAAGATGCATTTTACAGTAAAACTCAATCGAATATGCTTGTGTAAATTTCAGGGAATTTTCGGATCCAGGGTACACTTCATCTACAGGAGACGGAAAAAAAAATTATGTATTAAATTTGCTACAGAATAGATCTCCACTCATGGTAACTTTACAAAAACTCTGCCACTGAGAAAAGTTTATTTTCTTGCATTTCACAATACGTAACTCATTGTCAAATGCAATAGAAAATTTTTTTTTTTTTTCCCATGAAGTATAGGGTGTCCATAAATGATTACCCTGATTAAAGCATGCTATAACTTCTAAATAAACACTCGTATTCAAACAGTTTTAATCATAAGCAGATAAACATACAGAGTTAATAAGCTTCCACATGTGCACCCCTAGTGGCACGTAAAATGTCTAAACGGTATTCACGCCACACATTTGTGGGTTAACTGTTGCAATTGAATGCGTTCTCGCAATGTCCTGATATCTGGAACAACTGTTGCATAAACCAAATCTTTAACATGACCCCAGAGAAAGAAATCCAGCGTGGTAATGTCTGGTGATCTTGGGGGCCATGGGATTGGCCCGTCCCTGCCAATCCATCGATTTGGAAATGTTTCGTCGAGAGTTTCACGAAAAACATGCGCCCAATGAGGGGGGTGCCCCATCTTGTTGGAAGATGACAGTTGGCTGCCTGTCCTGCAGCTGGGGGATGGCGTAATTGGTGAGCATATCCAGGTGCACAGTTGCGAAACAGGCATTTTACGACATTTTACGTGCCACTAGGGGTGCACATGTGGAGGCTTATTAAGTTCATTAACTATGTATCAAAACTTTGTATGTTTATCTACTTATGATTAAAACTGTGTTTGAATACGAGTGTTTATTTAAAAGTTATAGCATGCTGTAATCATTTATGGACAACGTGTATACTAACATCCTCAACTCATTCTGTCTCATTGTGAAATATAGAATACGGCGGTAGTAAGTCGTGATTTCGGCAGGATAAAACCTGTAATACAGTTCCTTAAATAGCATCCTTCGCCTTTTAGAATAAAAGACAAGGGTTAAGGAGCTGTGTCCTTCATAATTTATTCGTATGTAAAATATATTTTGTTTATAGTAATATTTTTTTATTATTATATTATAATTTATATATACTAAAATGAAATTTTGTGAAATTGAAAAAGAAGATTGTTCTTTAAATATAATATTGTCTGTGTAACATTTACCTTCTTTGACTCTTGTGATATCGTCCTCGTCAGGCTTAGATCCCATAACAACAACAAAGGTTTTCGACTGAAGTGTGTTTCTCGTCTCGCTTCCCGAGTTGTCTTCAATGACGTAAAAGGGAACCCAGATTTTTTTCCCATTCGAAACGAGATTCATACCCTCAGCGTAATTTAGCGATTCCATTTTGAGACGAGAATCTTTCCACTGAAGGGTGACCAACATTTCGATACTGGCTTTAGAGTTCAATGTGTCTAGCGGATGCATTGCTAACACTGTGAGCAATAGCGAGACTTTCGCGGGTTCTTTTCCTATTTTTGGTGGAGGAACCTTGAAAGAAGTTCAAACAAGTAGTCACATCAAAATATGATAAGAGTAATAAGCAGAGCTGGGCACTTGCGGCATACTGCGGTACTGCTGCACTACCAAACCGGTACCAAACCGGTACGCGGAAATTTGAATGCGGTAGCGGTACTGCGGTACTTTCAGCGATCCTTTGCGGTACTGCGTTATGGGGGCCCGGGGTGGTAGTGCGGTGGTACCGCAAGCAGAGCTGGGCATTTGCGGCATATTTTGCGGTACTGCGGTACTGCGGTACTACCGCAAACCGGAACCGCATGACGCAGTACCGCAAAGGATCGCTGAAAGTACCGCAGTACCGCTACCGCATTCAAATTTCCGCGTACCGGTTTGGTAGTAGTACCGCAGTACCGCAAAATATGCCGCAAATGCCCAGCTCTGACCGCAAGTACCGCAAAATATGCCGCAAATGCCCAGCTCTGGACTAATAAGTCCTATTTGAAATAACTAAGCATAGTATCAAGTTGATAAATTCAGAGCTGGGCACTTGCGGCATATTTTGCGGTACTGCGGTACTGCGGTACTACCAAACCGGTACCGCATAACGCAGTACCGCGAAGGATCGCTGAAAGTACCGCAGTACCGCTACCGCATTCAAATTTCCGCGTACCGGTTTGGCAGAGCTGGGCGTTTGCGGCATATTTTGCGGTACTGCGGTACTTGCGGTACCACCGCACTACCACCCCGGGCCCCCATAACGCAGTACCGCAAAGGATCGCTGAAAGTACCGCAGTACCGCTACCGCATTCAAATTTCCGCGTACCGGTTTGGTACCGGTTTGGTAGTGCAGCAGTACCGCAGTACCGCAATATGCCGCAAGTGCCCAGCTCTGCGGTTTGGTAGTACCGCAAAATATGCCGCAAGTGCCCAGCACTCACTATCAACACGCACGCACTCTTCTGAGGAAATGAATTTCACAAACAAGATTTAAAGTCTAGCCCAATTCCCAACTTAACAGTAAATTATTTTAGATTTCCAAAACATCTTCAAGAAGTAAATGAAACAAAATTAAATAGTTAATTTTTGTAATGTCATTTTAATAATTATTTCAAGTAAAACTAACTAACTCAATATATATATTACCTCTTTTATATAATCCTCTGGAATGACAACGGGACTACAACGTGCTTCATCACTTCGGTCCGGACATTGGACTTCGAAATCACATCTTTGCATTTTAGGAATACATGTTCCATCATTGCAAGTGTACTGACGAGAACTGCAAGTAGTAAGAAGTAACTTTGGACTTGTAATTGGACACAGGTCTCCCTCAATTTTCCACGTACGAAGTCCAAAAGGATATTGGTTGCGCTCTGTTGCTTCCATAGTAGCTTTAGCTTCATGAACAGAATCCGTTATAACCCATGTACCGTTTATCCAAATAATTCTTGAATGTTTGATTCCTTCCAACTTAGGTTTGTTGTTGTAATAGCCCCTCAGTATGTAATTATTGTCGAGGAATGAATTCAAACATAATCCCCGTAATCTCATTCGAGTTGTTGTGTTAAAGCTACAAGTTACGCAAGATTTCAAGGAGCATGGATAAATTACCCATTTGCCTATTAGATACTTGTCCATAAAACCACACTGGTAAGGACCATAAATGTGGGAATATCCAGGTCTAAAACTTGCAAACTCGACTGTTGTGTTACGGGCAACATCCACCATCACTAATGAGCCGCTCATATTTTTTGCACGAATGCCAAGCCACAAGAAGATTCCATATTCAGATGCACAAGTATCTATAACGTGTTTGGTTACATTAATTAACATGTCATTTTCATTTTCATTCTGAGGGACCACCACATAACCTTTCAGTATTTTGCATAAGCCAAATGCGTCTTTAAAATTGCGTTTTTCAGGAAACACGGACAAATAATAATTCTTGTCACGGCATATTTCCGTGACTGAAATGCGTTTTATTTCTGTGGAGCCTCTCGAATACCATTTCGTTTCTAAAGTGTCAAAAGAGGCAATAACGTTGTCTGAGGGTGTATTCTTACACTTGAGGAAATCTTTGATTATGGGCTCATCGAGAACTGTACGAGTTAACGCGTAACCTGCAAAATACCCTTCAAAACTTTGTTTCAAGTCGAATCCTCCTAATATGACATCTTGTTCTTGTCCTAAAACCAATGTTCCTCCAGGCAGTATTTCAAGGCCGTCTTCATCAAGGTTCTGTATAGACCCTTTTACAACAGTGTTATCGAGGTAGAAGAATATATCTCTTTGTCCAAACCAATTACGACACAGAGATGGAGCCAAACTTGTATCAATTCAGGAGAGACCAGTGGGAGAGAAGCGAATCTTCCGTTTCCTTTGCAACATATGAAGTTAATTGATCCTCTAAGCATGTCAAGAGCTGAAATAAAGAAATAATTTTTTGTTCCTACTTATCTACAGTTATTTCTGTATAAACTGCAGAGTCATAGGGAAATTAGCGTGAGGATTGAAAGTATTTCATTCAATAAAGATCCTCGTCTGAAGGGAAGTACTCTGAGCTGAACATATAGACAAAGGAATATTATCCCAAATTTGTCGGAGTTTACACCATTCAATCATTCATATCTCTTATGCATTCTGCAGCCACTACTTAGTATTTGCTCATTCGCTTCCACTTTGCTCTTTACCATTGTGTATTTATGTGAATAACACATTTTCATCCCATTACACTTGTACTTGCAAATGTAATTTTTAATCTTATCCAGTTATCATTAGTTATTCCTTTCATGGCTATGTTGAAGAAGCAAGCATAGTGGAAATACTCATTTCTGCAAATTTCTGTAATTACTGTAACTATTAATCCCGAAGAAATTAAAATTGTTTGAAGTTTTTATTTGCTTTTTATACTAACCAAACTACAGGATTCCTCTTTCAACCGACTGATACCAAGTTGGCAGAACATGTGGAGGCCGGAGGCAAGACATCGAGGAAAAGAGGGTCCACTTCTACAAGATTATTAATCCAAGTTCAAGCAAAACTACGAGGGTGATTAATTTTTAGGACTAATCTCTGCACATTTTAAAATTACAGGGATCAACTTTCGCCTGACGTACGGTTACCTCGGCAAGCATTTCCATACAAGCTTCAAAATTGTTTCCCACGCAAATGATTTTCATCAAATTTGCAGAACCACTTACAGAACCATTACAGAGCCATATGTAGGTAAACTATACAACAACATGTTCGATTCTCAAAGTCAAGCTTTTTCGACGTTGTGGTTACGACAAGATCATAAGTTTCGGGACCCTATAGAGTGTTCACCTCTAAACGGACAGGATAAGAGAATAAAGCTTTCAGTGAAATAAACAAACTATAAACTACATTTCATCTTGTTCGGTGGCATTATATGAGGTTTTTCCTTAGTTATATATGACAATTTGAAAAAAAAATTATGAAAAAGAAAACTTGAGACTTATCCAAAACTAACAAGAACTAAGTTGGAACGACATGACTGGCCCCTAGTATATTTGTGACCTTGACCTTTAGTGCAGGACCTTTATTCTTGGTCTTGAAACTTCAACTTGTGATGATCCACATGTGTGTGAAGTTTCATGAAATTTTCCTGAGCGGTTAAAATGTTTGAGCATGGACACGAAAATATGACGAACGGACAGAAAGGCAGGCAAGTACAATCCAGTATGGACCCTCCAGATTTTTAGGTCGGGGGAAAAAATAATCAGAAAATCTGTAATTACATTATCCAGAAGATATGCATTTAATTTCAAAGCACAAATAAGAATCTATAACACGCAATACACAAACGAAAACGATTAAATTTCGGTCGTAAACGTGAAAATTCGAAAATTTAAAAAAATACCATTCATATAAAATCAGGAAAAAACAATGAGCGGTTTGATTTTACTAATAATATATCCTTCTGAAAAAGTTATAGCCTTCAGGAGAGCAGTCCGTGAAATGCTGATCTGAGTCAAAAAAGTTTTGTCCACGCAGAGTAGTGTGTGGCCGATGCATCACACTGAATAAAGTATGGGCGAGCTCTGGTTTGCTTTTCAGCCTATTTGTATTTGTACTCCCATGGCCCAACTGCTCGAGGAAGTATGCCTTTTGAAAGAACATGATGTTCTCTAAGGCGGCGTCTTCGTTAGGAGCACCTCTTCTGCATAATAGTGAGGGGCAAGGTCAACATTAATTTCTCGCGTGCCTGACAGAAACACTGTTGGACTGTGGTTGCCTGCATTTTCAAGCTTTCTTTGAAGCAGTCCTCAATCATGCTTGTGTTCAGCAGTTAAGGCTACTGAGAAAAGCTTTTTAAATTATAATGGGCTAATGTAACCAAGGTTTAAAAATGTTAATGCTAGTATTATAAACTAAAGCTTAAAAAGTAAAATACAGGACGTCCGAGAAATATCGTAATTGGATGCTTGGAAATGAGTGATTCAAGTGCATTTTTTACCGATTTTTTCTTTTGCCAAAAAAAGTGACTCAAGTACTTGAATCCGCAGTCTGGACACCGAGTGCATACCCATGAAGTGACTCAAATCTCACTTTGTGGAAAAAAAAACCATGATCAGAGGTGACAAGTACAATACTTGAATCACTTCTTGAGTTCTGGTGTTCTGAATGCACTCGAATAATTTTCACTCCCAAGCGTCCAATTGTGCAAAAATAATTGGTAATTTTTCTTGTTAATAAATACATCGAAAATATATATGGTTGTTTAAATTTCCAAACTCTCCAAGTTTAGAACACTTCCACATGACCACCACCATTCGACGCTACAGTACGTATTCACTGATCGAATTCCATAAGAGCAACATCCTTGTGGAATAAATCCAATGATTCCTCCGTTTCTTTGACAGAGTTCCAACAGATCCTTGGGTTCGTCACAATACGCAAATGTTTTAACATACCCCCGTGATAAATTTTCAAAGGATTTAAGTAGGGTAATCGAGGTGGCCAGGCTATCAGTAAACCACGGACAATCCAACACAGAGAAGGTTGCATCTAGAAAGTTCCGACTAGCAACGATACACTGTAGTTGAAGGATTGTGCTCCTCATGCCAACTCCAATAGCACCTAGTTGGGGAAGAAAAATTATCTGTAGCATGTTGAGATAGTTCGCTCCAGTCACGGTACGATCGTCAAAGAAAAATGGCTAGATTATAGTCACGTGACATATTACACCAAACGTTAACTTTTGGAGAAACACATTCATGTTGAGGTGTTTCAGCGCTGTATGGGCAGTGGTAGACCAGTAGCATGGCCACCTTCATCACCCGACCGACTTAATCACTTTGGGGTTTTATCTATCGGGGTGTGTTAAAACACTTGTTTATTGTGACAAACCCAGGGATGTGACCGAACTCCCTTAAATAATTTAATCAGATAGGTTATTGAATTCATTCCATAAGGGCATCCAACTGATGCTCTAATGGAATTTGAGCATCGAATGGTGGTCATCTTGAGGAAGTGTTTTCAACAACAGTTATTATACAGGGTGTCCCAGAATTAACTATCTATTTCAATGAAATCGGACAAATTTTTTAAAAACACACTTTTATTTATGTTTATCATGTTTAATATGTGTTAAAAAAGTATAAATTTCTAAATTTTTTTCATAATTTTATTTTCATAATTTTTTCATAGTTTTTCATAGTTTTATTTTCATTCTCTTTCAGAACCCTATTAATAATGAATACACAAGAACGCATCTTTGTTGTAACATCCCGTATCAAAGGAATGCAATGTAATGAAATCAGAGAAAAATGTACAAGAAGATTCCACAGAACCGGTCCTACAGACAAAGCGATTCGTGAACTTGTGAATAAATTTAAAAGAACTGGATCCGTACACGACGAGGTGGGAAGAGGACGCCCAAGGACAGCACGTAACAGTACCGAACAGGTACGACAATTGTTTGAGGATGAACCAACAACTTCGGTTAGGGAGGCCGGTCGAAGACTCAACATATCCAAGACAACAGTTCATAGAATCTTGCGTTCGACACTGATGAAAAAGGCTTATCACATTCAAGTAAATAAAGTTTTGACTTATGATTTATAAATCTATTTGTTTTTGTATCATAATTTAGTAATAAACACAAAATTATGTCAGTTTTTATTAAATTTGTCCGATTTCATTGAAATAGATAGTTAATTCTGGGACACCCTGTATAGTGTCTCCACAAAGTCCTGTTCCGGCTTTAAAATTTTATTACAACAAAACCAAAAGACAGAATAATGCATTTTTTTGCATTTTGTTGTTTAACTAATGAAGTTTTTTCTTGATTTACAGGTTGTAATCTGAGTGTCAAGTTGCTATTGATAGAAAGAAACTTGAACGAAAATGGCGACTACACAGGAAAAAGTGTGTAATCTGATTTGCAAAGCTTGCACTATTTGCACTTTATACTCGTAAAGATGCAATCTTTTGTGTACCGTTGTTGTTGTTGTTGTTAGTTAGCCGATCAGCCCACCCTGATCGAGCAAGCCGGCGGCACGCAGGTAACCGATCGCCCTCTTCGGAGTGGACCAGAGGTTCAGCGCACTAGTGATGTTGTGTTGTGTTCGTTGTTGTGCTAGAGCGGTACAGTCTGTCATAATGTGTTCAATTGTTTGTGGTGTGTCGTGGCACAGGTGGCAGGTGTCGTCTTTGGAGTTGTCTAGTCTGTGTTTATATGTCTGTAAGTTGGGGTGATGTCCACATCAGAATCGTGCTAAGTTAACTCGATTCAATCTGCTCAGGCTGGTCTCTGACCTGTCAATGGGTGGCGGCTTCGCACCTAGGACCACATTCAGACCGAGTCGTGTCAGTGCTTTGTGGTTAGGTGTGTGTGTGTACGTGTTTTCTGTACTGTGTGATGTCTGTGGGGCGTCGTATGGAATGGAGTATTTGGTTATAATGTCCCTCTGGTATTACCTTAATGGTGCGAGGTGTCGGTGCATGATTGTACATGTAGTGGCAAGGGTGTTGTGGGTTAGTTGTCGCTGCTGCCATGAATTGTGTTCCCCTCATGTCTAAATGTTCCCTAACTTTCAGTATTTTTGTTTGTGTGTGCAGGTGTTCTATTGGTGTTATTTGAGTACATCCTGTAATGATACGAAGTGCGTTGTTTTGTATTGTCTGTAAGGTGTTTATGTGTGTGTTTGAGATAATGGGTGCCCAGCATGGCTAGCATGGGCTAGCATAGTCCATAACTGAGCGAATATATTGTTTGTATATGAGTGATGATGTTTCCTGCTGGTGTCCAAAGTTTGTGCCTGTTAGTACTCTAAGCGTGTTAAGTCTTGACGTACATTTGTTTATAATGTCCTGAATGTGGTTTGCAAAAGATAATGTGGTGGTGTATATGACCCCAAGTATTTTGGTTGTGTGTGTGTGTGGAATGTTGGTGTTGTTTAGTGTAATCTGTGGAGTTATCTGGTGTTCTTTTGTGCTACTTGTTAGCAAGGTGATGGTTGATTTTGTGGGCGCTACTTTGAGTCTATTGTATGTGAGCCAGTCTTGTATACTGTTTATGTATGGTTGTAGATTATTTGTGGCGGTGTCGTCGTTGTTGTGGGTAGATGTTAGAGTGATGTCATCTGCATATGATAAGGTAAGTTTGTTATCTATGGGTGTTGGAATGTCATGCATGTATAAGTTGAACAGTGTTGGTGAGAGAACAGAGCCTTGAGGGACCCCGTTCGGAAAAAGCTTGTTTTTGGATGACTTGCCATTAAATGTTACATGTGAGTATCTTCCTGAAAGATAGTTGCTCAGCCACCTTTTGGTGTTATTGTGCATGTTTGTGTTGAGTATTTTGTTTATGAGAGGGAAGCGTGGGATAGCATCAAATGCTTTAATAATGTCTATTGTTGCTAATAGTGTACGTTGAGCTGGTCGTCTGGAGTTGATGCCATCCATGATGTGCTGCGTGAGGTTAGTGAGTAATGTCGTGGTTGAGTGGTGAGGTCTGAATCCATGTTGAGTAGGCGATAGTGGTATGTGTGGGTTGGTGATTTGTAAGATTAGTCTTTCTGTTACTTTGGAAGGTGTGCATAGTAAAGTAATGGGTCTACAGGAAGCTGGTTCTGTTAGATTTTTGTTTGGCACTTTGGCGCCGGTACTTCTCTCATTTCCCATGGAATGATTACTGCTTCCGTGGCCGGGGTCCCTTCGAGTGTGCTGAGCGCATCACGTAGGTGATTCTCTTGGGCATGAAGGGGTACATTCCATATTGTATTCCTACCACAAACGCAAAAACAAAAAAACCTTGGTTTAACTTTACTTGTTCTAATGCTAACCGCCACAGAAAGGAGGCTTTCAGGAGATACCGTCGCCGTCCAACACCTGACTCTCACTCAGCTTATATTTCTGGCCGGAATCGGTCAAAATCTGTTCTTCAACTCGCCAAAAATTCCTTCATCAACAAAAATGTGAAAATCTATCCAATTCTAATTCTTCTCGCTCTTTCTGGCATCTAGCTAAGAACCTCCAACAACTTTACTTCCTCTTCTTTTCCCTCCTCTTTTCCATTCCGACGGCAGAGTTGCCATCTTTTCTCCTGACAAAGCTGAATTCTTCGCTCAAACTTTCGTTTCCACCTCAACCCTGGGCGATTTTGGTGCTGTTCCTCCTCCCTCTGACTTCATTATGTCAGAAATTAGAATCTCTTCTAAAGATGTTCTTACTGCCCTATCTGGGCTCAACTCTAGGAAGGCGTACGGTCCTAATGGTGTTTCTTCTGTTGTTCTTAAGAACTATGCTTCTGTGCTGACACCCTGCCTAGGCAAACTCTTTCGCCTTTGTCTCTCATCTGGTACTTTTCCTTCCTGCTATCGTTCACTTTCATTCAGCCTGTCCCAAAGAAGGGTTACCACTCTCAACCCTCCAACTATCGTCCAATTGCTTTGATTTCTTGCCTTTCCAAAGTTTTTGAATCTATCCCTTAATAGGAAGATTCTTAAACACCTCTCTTCTCACAATCTTCTTTCAGATCGTTAGTATGGGTCCCACAAGGGACGCTCTACTGGAGATGATCTTGCACATCTCTCCGACTCTTGGTCATTCTCCTTTTGAGATTTCGGTGAAACCTTTGCTATTGCGGCAGACATATCAAAAGCTCTTGATAGAGTTTGCACAAATCTTTAATTTCGAAACTGCCATCTTCCGGTTTCTCTCCTTCTATCTGTGCCTTCATCTCTAATTTCTTTCTGGCCACTGTTCTCCTAAACCTATGAACAGTGGTGTTCCTCAGGGTTCTGTCCTGTCACTCACTCTTTTCCTTTTATTTATTAATGATCTTTTAATTCGCACTTCCTGTTCTATTCACTCCTATGCCGATGACTCCACTCTTCACTTCTCCACCCATTTCCCAAAGCGTCCCTCTCAACAGTCACTCCATGAATAGCGTAGTACGGCTATGGAGGACCTGACCTCTGATCTTTCTGCTATCTCTGATTGGGGCAGAGAAAACCTTATGGCTTTAAATGCCTCAAAAACTCAGTTCCTCCATCTGTCTACTCGTCACAATTTTCCACACGACTATCCCCTTACCTTCAACAACACACAATTCAATCCTTCCTCTTCTCTTAACATTCTTGGTGTTTCCTTTTCTTGTGATCTTTCCTGGAAAGATCACATATACTCTCTTTCCAAGACAGCTTTCAAGAGGTTAGGCGTGCTGTACCGGCTTCGCAGTTTCTTCATCCCCACTCAGTTGCTGTCACTGTACAGGAGTGTTGTCTGCCTCTGTATGGAGTATGCTTCTCATGTATAGTGTGGCTGGCTCAACCCACGCAGCCGCACTTGACCGGGTGGAATCAAAGGTTTTTAGTCTCATCAATTCCCCGCCTCTCACTCTCTGTCTTCAATCCCTCTCTCTTCTCCGCAATGTTGCCTCAATCTCTTTACTATCGCTATTATAACAGACATTGCTCTTCTGAACTCTCTAACTGCATGCCTCCTCCTTTAAGGAGACCACGCAGCACCAGACTTTCTACACTTTTTCGTCCAACTCTCTAACGCAAGGGTTAATCAATATTTTCAATCTTTCATCTACTCAAACGGTCAACTCTGGAACAATCTTCTTCAATCTATCTTTTCGCCCCTGTCTATGATCTCCAATCTTTCAAACGTAGAATGTCTAGGCATCTCGAAAACCCTGGATATATATATATATATATTTTTTTTTTGCACCACTTCACTGTTTCTCGGACACACTGATGCGCCCGAAAAATAATGCCCTTAATATCATATATAATTCTGGTTGCATAACTCGCAGTCTGTATGTCGTTCAAAATTATTTCAAAATTGTTGAGAAAATTTTACAGGACCCTTACAGTTACCACGACCTTGAAAAGAAGTTATTTTTGAAAATAGATTAGTAAAAATATACTAAATACGAAATCTTAAATTTTGGAAACTTGTTTTAAGACATTTAACAGGTTACTCGTCCCACTGGAATTTTAGGAAAAAACTAAAAAAAAAATTTTTTTTTTGCCGAACTTCCCATGCAAATTTGGAGATTAGCATAGAAATATTTATGTTCCTTTGGTTACTCCGGTGTTGAGATAGTTTCAGCCCGATTTTTTTTCCGAAAGAACTTCCCTCCTAATTTAGCATTATTCGTTTGGTAAGAAAACCTTGAACCCTCGGCAACTTTTTGTATTAAACTTTTTTAATGATTTTTTTTCAAAATTGAAGTTCTACAGATCTACAGAAGCTAAGGCTAACAAAGATCCTAAGATCCACTCTAAGGTTAGCCCGAGAGAAAGGCGAGAGTCGGGGGTTAAAAGAAGAGAATAAGGGGTTAAGTACGTAGCAAAACCTATCATTCGTGGGTTAACATTCATTCAGAAAGAGAGAAAGAAAGACTCACCATCATCATCCGCCGGCCACTGCCGACAAGTCGGAAAAATAGTCGGAGAGAATAGGAAAGGGGTGAAAGATGAAAAGAAGTAAAATAAGAACGCTTACAAACCATGCAAACAGTCTTAACTCAAACACTATCATACCATGCAAACTACAGACATGCAAGTCAAGAGAGGATAAGATAAAAAAAAAAGGAGGAAGAGTATAACAAAAAGTGGGTTAGTTTACACTATGAGCTACATCTAAGTTCGTGTTAGTCTAATTTTTTTTTTAAATAATTTTATTGGTGGCATATCACACGCTGGCATTAATCGTCAACAGACTCATCCTCGACCACTACCCCGAGAGCTCCTGTAAAAGTTTTCAGCGATGTTAGTAATGAAACGTCTGCCACGTAACTTAAATCCGTTATTACGAGTATTGCTATTATCGAAAGTGAACAGTTGTCAAAATTTACGTTATCGATTTTATTAACGATTTTGAAAACTTCAATAAGCTCCCCCCTTAATCTCCTAGTTTCGAGTGAATGCAAGTCTAACTCTTTAATCCTATCTTCGTAAGACTTGTTGCGCAATGACGGAATTAGTTTCATGGCACGACGGTGAACCCTTTCCAACCTATCAATATCCTCCTGCAAATACGGGCACCAAGACTGAACGGCATATTCTAAATGAAGCCTGACTAGGTACTTGTAAAGGGGCAATATAATATTCTTCGATTTAAATTCGAAATTACGCGCTATGAAGCCTAACATCCTATTAGATTTAGCGCAAGACTCCAGGCACTGGTTCCTAACTTTTAAATCCTTAGATACGCGTACGCCTAAATCTACTTTCTCGTGAACGCTCGCTAACTGTCTATTGTCCATCGTGTATGTGTAATTATTGTTACGAGAACCTATATGCAAAACTTTACATTTGTCTACGTTAAATTGCATCTGCCACTTATCTGTCCACTCCATAATCCTATTTACATCGTCTTGGAGCCTATTTCTATCGTCCTCGTTGACAACTTTACCGCCTATTTTAGTATCGTCCGGGAATTTTGACACGTTACTAGTCAAGCCTACATCTATGTCGTTAATGTAGATTACGAATAGCAATGGGACTAACACTGAACCCTGTTGGACACCGCTACCTACATCCAACCACCCCGATTCATTACCATTAACGAAGACCCTCTGTTTCCTAGCACGAAGCCATTCCTCTAACCAGTTAGCTACCTGACCACGTATACCGTGCGCTTTTAACCTTCGCAATTAATCTTCTATGCGAAACTGTATCGGACGCTTTTTTAAAGTCTAAATAAATAACGTCAGCCGCTCTATGCCTATCGTACTCGCGCAATATTTCATTATAAAGCTCTAACAAATTAGTTAAACAAGATTTATGGCGTCGAAACCCATGCTGACTACTATTAATCAAATCGCGATTTTCTAAGTGATCGACGATACGATCCCTAACTACGGATTCCAAAAGTTTACCGACAATTGACGTTAAGCTAACAGGCCTATAATTGCTAGCTACTTGGAGTCGCCTTTTTTAAAAATAGGCGTAACGTTAGCAAATTTGAAGTCTTCAGGAATAATCCCCGCTTCCAGCGACTTATTACAAATTTTTGTTAATGGGCCTACGATAACGTCTTTCAAATCTTTCAAATGTCTAGGATAAAGCGCGTCAGGGCCTTGAGCCTTGCTTACTTTTAGCTTATCGATATAATGCGCAATCTCACCTTCGTAAATAGTTATTTCATTCAAAATAGTCTCGCTACTAAATGGAAAGATATCGTCACGTAGGGTACATTATTTACGTTTTCTATGGTAAAAACTGTGGCAAAAATGTTGTTAAAAATATCCGCCATCGCCTGAGCGTCGGAAGCCAAAGCGCCGTTAACGTTCACTAGAGGGCCTATGTTATCTTTTATCGGCTTACGATTATTCACCTAGTCATAAAACTTTTCTGGATTATGTTTACTATCCGCAGCTATAAGCATCTCTAAATTACGCGTAGCATTCCAAACAGATCTTTTAACCTGACGTCTAAGCTCGATATATCTATTAAAGTTAGCTACCGTGCCATTGCGCTTATTACGTCTATAGTCTATACGCTCTGTTATGCTCGTTTATGAACTCGCCTATTTTCCTAGTCCACCACTTGGGCCTACAATGATTTCTAGCGCGCTTGGGCCTAAGATGAATAAACGCCCTTTCGATATTCATAAAACGGTCTTTAAACGCCTCCCAATGAAAATTTGCGTCATTACCCATAAATAAATTATCCCAGTCCACTACTCTCATCCTGTCCGCAAAACTATCAAAATTAGCCCTACGAAAATCGGGGACTTCTATTACGTTACTATCCTTACTGTTTTCTATCAATAGCTTAAACCTAATAATTTGGTGATCACTACATCTCAAACTCTCACCTACTTCTAAACCTTCGACTATATTATCGTCGTTCGTCATCACCACGTCTAAAATATTGTCACCACACGTTGGTTCGGTAACAATCTGTCGTAAAAAATTATCTTCCATGAACTCAATCAGTCTCAAACCCTCATTGTTACCAGTAAAAGTCTCGTAATCAACATTGGGGCAGTTAAAGTCTCCGACAATTATACTATCCCAATTATTAATAAAGTTACCAAGAAGTGAGTAAAATCTAGTATCGGTATCGATAACTTCAACGCATATCGCATTAATTGCTGCCGGAAAATCCATCTTAATCTCGATAGCCCTAAGAAAATTACGCATGTACAGCAAAACGCCACCACCAATCCTATGTAACCTATCATTAGTAAAAAGTTTAAAACCCGCTATATCAAATTCCCACAACAAGTGCCGAATCGCGATATTTAACCACGTTTCAGTTATGGCAACTATATCGTAATTCCCGGAATAAATTATCGCCTTAAATTCGTTCAATTTATTTCTAATACTACACGCGTTACAATAAAGGACGTTTAAGTTATTTTTTACCACGGATTGGCGTTTTAAACTATTTTTCACGTCGGGCCGGCGTTTCCCGGACCCACAACGTTTAAAGAACACTTCGACCTTTACAGCTTTCAAACGTTCTCATCGATTAACCTACCTAGCCTAGCATTCCCTATTTCATTGGAATACACCCCATCTTTTATAAAAAGGCTAGGATCACTAAATTCTGACCACAGCTTTTCGAAGAGTACATTTCCTGAGCACAAATCTCCTAGTTTAGTATTAAAAAATATTGTTTTTTGACGTAATCCTAAGACCCGAACCGTGCCTAGGGGTAATATCTAGAACTAAAGACCTATCTGACCTTGCCTTCGGGGACCTAATTAACCCCCTATATCTCTCCAGAAGGTCAGGTACTCTCGTATCGGGCCTTTACGAGTCGTTGCCCCCTACCATCGTCATCAACAGCGAGTGACGGGAGGCAACATCAATCCTATCTACTTCGTCTCTAATTCTGTCAACCCTGGACCCTGGTAGACAGACCCTCCTCCTCTTGGAGGGCTATCTTTCACTTATTATAAAGGAGCCATCATTTAATTATGCTAATTTACACCAGTTTTGTAAGGTACGTATATTTTTAGATTGAGAATACATCCAACTATCACTAAATTTGCTGGACAAATACTTTTAGATGTGTTTAAGCATAAAATGTACCATATCATTGCCTGTGAGCTACGTTCTGCATATAAAATTAAAGAAAATGGATGGGATGAAAAAATTTGAGTGGCTGTTCACGAGCAATGTTATTTTAGCATGTCAAAATCAGTAAAAATGTAGGCCTATATGAAGGAGCTGTCGTCGATCCTTCGGGATTAATTTAAGATTGTTATGCCAAAATAAATAAAATATATATACGAAGAAGTAAGCTGATCAGCATTCGGGATTATTATTATTTTTATATTACACAATGTACGAGTGACTGACAGGCATAGCCTAGGAGGAGGAGGAACCTTGGGTCAGCCCTTCGGGATTCTTTGATCCGAGTGCAAGGGAAATCAACTCAGGAGTTCGCGAGTGAAGCGAGCCCGTTTAATTTTTGTTTTTGCTCTTCTCATTTAATCCACATACGTTCCATTCATCTACACGTGTTCATGAAGAGTTCAAACATAAAATTTTGTTGGAGAAATGTGTAAGGCCTATTTTATTGTTGCAGTCCCTGAGGAAGTTAATTGAATTTTAGTAAATGCTCTTAAGTAGGGGAGTTTCTGAGCTATTTTTAATTGTTAACAAATATCATGAGAAATGTTCTCAGTAATAGGCAAAGTTATTTTCAGAAGAGATTAAGAATTGAAGAAGCTTTTCACAAATATTATACTCTTAATTTATACAATTTGAATTACCACACTGAAAGAACACATTTTTTGACTAAACTTTCCTGAAATCGGGACAAATAAGTGTATTTAAAGACAAGCAAAACATATTCTCTATATAAATTATTTTATTTAAAACTTATTTTATTTATTAAAATCAAAATTTTTTTTTCCTTGCCATGAAAAAAATTGTATTTGTCCAGATTAAGTAATTTTTTCTTCCAGCCTTTAAAAACCTTTTGTAGCAGTATATAAAACATTGACAATAATATGCAATAAAGACTTACTAAGAAATATTTCATCAGAGTAGTTTCCAACCGAGTAACTAATTAGAGGGATTTCGAGTCCTCTTGCATGAAAAATATTAATATGGACACAAATACTCAATTCAGTCATCGATGGAAGAGTGGAGTCGAACACCAAGACAGATTCTGTAGAAGGAACTCCATCGCTCTGGAAGTACACTGAAGGGTACGTCTGGCAAAACACTGAAAGAAAGACCATGTGAATTTAAAGGTATGAATTTGTCTGCAACAAATTCTCTTGCGAGAAGAGAGAGGCATGTTCTGAAAGAACAGTAAAACAAAGTACTGTAACAAAAATTTAAGTTCCAATATGCTGTGTATATATACTGTATATATTTTTTTAATTGGGGATGTTTAACCTCCTTCGCAACATCTAAGGTCATATGATGGAGGGGACCTACAGCTTTACGTGGGATCCGAACCACGGGTCGCTACATAATCTGGGCGCGGAGGACGGTCTCCCATCCAACTACAACCCAGACCCAATGTCGCTTAACTTCGCTGATCTCCGGGAAGCGGTGTTACGACATCGGCCACGACGTAGCCGAATATTCTGTATATATATATAATGCATCACCGCAAGGAAAAGTGAAAGACGATTCCAAAGTCTTTCGCGTATTCCAGTACACCTCGTGAGGGAATGAAAGGAAAAGGCAAGAAACCTAAAATATATATCAGTGTTATAGCATAAACAAAGTAGTTTGGAGGAATTGCCAAAAAATTAACAGGTACTATTAGAGGTAAGAGATATTTCAACAAGATGAGATTCATTTTATACGTTGCCGAACTGTTATTTAAATTACACTGAACAACAAATTTTTACTTTTATTCTGTCTCAGCAACAAACAAAGCTGGTTTATATGAAGTACGCTGCTGATTCCGAAAATGTTATTCATTCTGGTGTATCACGCATAGTTTCCATGAAATCTTAAAAAATATTATACAATTATTGTACAGTATATTGTGTATAATATTGTATATTGGGTATAATTAATTAAATATTATACAAAATATTAACATCACATATTATAAGAGTAGCAATACACACGACGTAATAAGCCAAACATCACATGTGGTCAGAGTTGCGAGATTGTAAAATAAATGAACAGATTTTACTACAAAAATTTAATATTTTTTCCAAAACAAAAAATTGAAATTTCTCCAAAACTATACGTGATAAGAAAATAAGATCATTTTTGTAATCAGCGTTAAAAACTCCATAACAACGACATAAAACTTTTCCTGAGACAAAATCATTGTTGAACAGTATTATTTATAAAGTATATGAATGTACATACATTTGAAAATGTTTATTTCAGTTGTTAATATCTCTTTTTAACAAAAAATTTAAAACTCTCCCAATTAATACTATGATTATATATATACACAAGGGTGTCCCATAAGTCAGGCATCATAGGAGATATTCATATTTTTCTATTTCTACAGGCCATAATGTTTGTGAGCAAGGAAGAACGAATCCAGATAATTCTACTCATAGGAAATCGGGGTCAGAGAGAGGCCGCTGCTGAATTTAACAGACTGCATCCAGACCGCGAGCCAATAACACAGAGTTGTGTTAGCAGACTTGTTGCAAAGTTTAAGGAAACAGGATCCATAGAAGATAAACCACGCAGTGGACCTTCAAGGAGGTCCACTGACGATGATACAGCGACTGCTATCCTGGCTCATTTTAACAGAAGTCCCAATAAGTCTTTTCGGCGATTGTCCGCCGAGACAGGAGTGTCGAAAAGTAGCATCCATCGCATTCTTGAGGCTCACAAATGACATCCATATAAACTTCAGATCCTACATAAATTAAGCGAAAATGATCCCGACCGGCGAATGGAATTTTGTGAATGGGCTACGGAACAATATGCTCGGGATGCCAATTTCTCATCCACCATTCTGTTCAGTGACGAGGCTGTTTTTTATGGAAATGATGAGGTAAATCGACAGAACACCCGCTACTGGTCTCAAAACAACCCTCACTGGTATACCTCTTCAAAGGAACAAGGTGCATCTCGGGTGATGGTATGGTGTGGCATTTGGAAGGATCGCATCATAGGCCCCCTCTTTTTCGATGAACATGTCACTGGAGGCACCTACCTACGTATGTTCAAGGAAGAATCATTTCCCAGTGTCTTGAACGAAGAAGGAAATTTCCCAACATGGTTCCAGCAAGACAGCGCTCCTGCACATTACAGCACCCAAGTAAGGGAATACCTGTACCAACAATTCCCTGGTCATTGGATAAGACGTCGATGGCCTGTGGAATGGCCAGCTAGAAGCCCGGATCTCACGCCACTAGATTTTTATCTCTGAGGCCACTTGAAAGCGCTGGTATACGCAGAGAAAATTAGGAGTGTTGAACATTTGCGGCAGCGCATTATTGGGGCATGTAACACCATTACTCCTGACATCATTCACCGTGTGCTTGCTGACTGGGTATCACGTCTGAATTTGTGTATTGAAAACAATGGTGGACATATTGAGCACGTTCTGTAAATAAAAGCTTTTGTTTTGCCTTTTTTTATTATTTTTCCTATGATGCCTGACTTATGGGACACCCTATATATATATATATATATATATATATATATATATATATATATATATTAGTTATTTAAAAAAACATGCCGAGAGGATTTATTTCCTTAAATAATGTTTGCAGGCAACGCAATAAAGAAGAAAATTTAAAGAAAAATTGCCCTAAGTTTAAACGGCTTATAAAATAAAGAATCATTTCAGAATTCAGTATAAAAGGTAAGGTTTCGAATACAAAATCGAATAATACACAGAATAGAAAGTAATTTAAATAAATTCGAGGTATTGCTTGATAAAACTACAGCGAGGTTGCAGTGTGTATGCATGTATATATATACGTATATATACACACACACCTCAGTAGCTGAGGTGTATACAGTTTATATAATATGCAAAGAACTTATTTTCAGTTTTCTTTTTCATTCGTAAGATATTTATAAATAATGCGTGCACACTTGCACTCAACACACGTAAACTCAAATTTTACTTCGCACTCAAATCCCTCGTGCATTCGCACGTAAAACTCTGAGAAAGATGAAGTCCACAACTGGCAAGTGTTTTTTTTTTTCGTCAGTCAGAAATCTTCGAAATGTGTGAACATCATAAAAATGGGAACAGCCTGGAAAATAATTTTTCCACTTTGTAGGGGTGTGTGTACCTCAAAGGTGAAGGGTTACCCGAGCATTAACAAGGCCAGTGGCTACCCACCCCACCCCAGGTGCCAGCAGCCGGGAGCGAACCCAGAGGCTCAACGACTAGAGCCCGACAACAAAATCACTGAGTTACCAAGAGCTCATCACAGAAAAGGTTTGTAATAAGTTTTCCTAAAATTATAAAGCGTTACAAAACTTAGAAATATTATGAAAATCCAGAGCTTAAATTTAGACCGTCTAAAGAAAGGAGATTCAATTTATTCCAAACAAGACTGTTTTGTTAAATTTGGAAATTTTGCCTTCAACAAAATTAATTTGCAAAACAAAAATTTGTATGATCTTTTTTAAACTGAAAAGTGTCCGAAAAGTCTGTACCCAGTGATAAATACAATAAACTCGAAACCCAATTGGAAATACACTTATTTGTGGAACCATATCATAAATATTAAAAACATTCTCCATTCAGTTCAAACAACTTTATTTAATATAATTAATTAATTAATGTAACTCTCATTGGACATATTTCATGGACACCCTGTAGATTAGATTACACAAAAAAGTTTGTGCATGTGAACAGATTAGAACCATATTTTGAAATGTACTTCATGTATAAACAATTTGGCGTCATTCCTTCTTTAAAATTGTTTGATAGAATAAAAAAGGCGATGAATTAAAGCAGAAATTATTTAACTAGGGCTGGTTCGCTGTTATAACTCAATGTACGAATCAGGAATCTGAAGTCTGATTTTTTTCATCCTTGAAATAATTTTAACAAAAATTCAATCAAATCAAGTCGTGGTCCAAACTTCAAAAAGCTTGACTATTTTGAATATATATATATATATATATATATATATATATATATAATATATATATATATATATATATATATATATATACAGGGTGGGCCGTAAGTTTCCATACATAGGAAAAATTAAACGTTTGTTTTTATGTTTCAGATACCCTAAGAATATGCGTTTGACGTAAGATCTTGTTTACTGATGAAGCAAATTTTTACGTCAATGGAGAGGTTAATCGGCAAAACATACGTTATTGGAGTAATGCTAACCCTAACTGGCTGAGTCCGACGAAGATGCAAGGTGCCGGTAAAGTGATGGTGTGGGCCGGGATATGGGGTGACAGAATTATTGGACCAATTTTTGTCAGTGGAAATCTTAATGCCGAAAGGTATCTTAACATGTTGCAAGAAGAGATTTTCCCATCCCTGCTAAACGAGGAAGGTAACTTCCCAGTTTACTTCCAGCAAGATGGAGCTCCACCTCATTATGGTCTTCACGTGCGTCGGTATTTGGATCAGCAGTTTCCGGATGCTTGGATTGGTCGGCGTGGTCCTGTGGAGTGGCCTCCCAGATCCCAGATCTCACCCCCTTGATTTCTATCTTTGGGGGCACTTGAAGGCCATGGTGTATCAGGAAAAGATACGAGACATAAATCATCTAAAGGAACGTATCACCAACGCCATTACAAGCATAACGTCAACTGTGCTAATGCGTGTTCATCAACAGTGGGGAACACGTATTGAAATGTGTTTTCAAAACAATGGCAACCATGTAGAGCATATTATATAAATAAAAATGGTTGTCCATAAAAAAATGTTTATTTTTCCTATGTATGGAAACTTACGGCCCACCCTGTATATATATATATATATATATATATATATATATATATATATATATATATATATATATATATCGGGTAGCCCCCCAAAAAAAACCGCCTTGAGATTTGAACATCAATAACTTCAAAAATATGCAGTTCACACTTCCAAAATTTACATAACTTTTACCTCAATCTATTGATAAGCCATCATAAAAATTTCAGAACTCTACATAAATACTTTTTCCACAGCTGAGAGAACAATGAGGTATGGTGAAAAAAAACGAATATCATAAACTGAAAAAAATTTATTATTCACATCTTATCAACAAATATGATAAATATGCCCGCCGTCCTGCTTACAAACTAATCTTAACCTTTTCTTCCACGACATGATGCATTTTCTGATTTCTGCTAATGTTATTTTGTCCCAACATTCGAGTGTTTTTCTTTAATTGCATTTCTGTAAACTTTTCTGTTTGGCTTTCATAAATCTTCTCTGCTAGAGTGTTTCATATGGAATAATCCATGGGAATGCAATCAGGTGATTGCGGGGGCTAGTCGTTTTTTCCAATGAAGTTGACTACATTCTGTTGTAGATAATCCTGTGTGAACTTGCTAGTATGAGCTGTAGCACCATCTTGGAGTATGAAATCGTTTCCATAATACAGACGCCGACAATCAGGAAAAAGATTCTCCTCTAAGAGATTTACATAGGTTTCTGAATTAATTTTTTTATTTTCTGAAATGAAATGAATTTCCGTCTTTACATTCCACGATACACCTGCTAATACCATGATTTTTTTGGAAAACTGACTTGTCTGGTGGTAAAGTCTCGATGGAGGAATGTCTTTCTTACGCCGACCATAAACAACATCGTTCCGGGAGTTTCGAGCAATCTCGATGGTGAAATCTCCTTCATCTGTAAAAACTATTTTTTTAACATCATTGGACGAAAATCTATCAAGCAATTTTCTACAACGAATTTTTCTTTTAGCTCTTACAGTGTTGTCACGTCATGAAACACGGATTCTTTTATATGCTTCAAGTCCTACTGTTCTCTGCATTCTTTGTATGGAACTTCGACTGATACCTAAATTTCTTGCAATTTTCCTCTGAGAGCAGTGTGACCCACGTCGATCCTCTTGAGATAGGCTCATTATTTCGATCATTGCTATATAGTCTTGAATGTAAACTGTTTTAGGTCGACCACTTCCACGCTTCCGTGCCGTCGAACCAGTTGCTTTAAATTTTTTAATTATTCTATTCACAGACGTAACATTACAAGTTATTCCTGGAAATTCCCTCAAAATTCTTGCCCCAGGACATCTTTTTTCCAAGAAACACTTTTCAATCACCGCTTTTTCACCGTTAGTTAGAACCATAATTTGAAGAACAAGTTTAAAAAACAATATTTAAGATGGGCGTAGCCCATATCATCTAACGTTTTTCAGAGACTAACAGATTATCCATAGGCTACGCTAAGGAAACTACTACAAGTCTTAGAATAGTTGTCAGGTACAGCTATACACATTTAGGATTTATGAGATTCGTTTTTTTCACCATACCTCATTGTTCCCTCTGCTGTGGAAAAAGTAGTTTATGTAGAGTCTGAAAATTTTATGATGGCTTTTCAATAGATTGAGGTAAAAGTTATGCAAATTTAGGAAGTGTAAACTGCATATTTTTGAAGTTATTGATGTTCAAATCTCAAGGCGTTTTTTTTGGGCCACCCGATATATATATATATATATGGGATGAATTTCACAATAAAACACGTGAAATGAATGAATGCTGCAAACCCACAAGGAAAAAGAAAAACGATTCCAAGGCCTTTCGTGTATTCAAAGCTACACCTCGTCAGGGAATGACGTCAGCTACACTGACGAGGTGTAGCTTTGAATACACGAAAGGCCTTGGAATCGTTTTTCTTTTTCCTTGTGGGTTTGCAGCATATATATATATATATATATATATATATATATATATACACACAGGGTGGGCCGAAAGTCTGGATCCATAGGAAAATATTTATTTTAATACATAAATTACAACAAATGGTAAATACTTAAAATGAATATCAACTTTAACTCGTAAATGCGTATCCGTGATATTGTACAGTGGTTCGTACTCCAGTATAAACAAATTATAACAAATGCTCAAATTGGCGGCCTCTGACATCGAGACACTTAGGGATGGAATTTATGATTTTAATAATTCTTCGAATTGACGTTCTCGAGATGCGTGTTTCATTTGATAATCTTCTTGTTGACTTTACTGGACTATTCGTTAAAGTTTCACATACCATTGCAGAGGTATTTTCATCAGTTGCAGTTTTTGGACGACCAGAACGCCGTCGATCATGTACACTTCCTGTTTCTTTGAAACGTTTAAACAACTTGCCAACAGTCGCATGTGTTACTGGATGCTTATCAGGATGATTTCTATTGAATTCGGTAGCAACTTCTCTGTGTGTAGCGCCCTGTCTTGCGTACATGAGCACAAGTTCTACCCGGTCTTCTGTTGTTAGATTCGAAGCCATTTCTGGGCTGAAATAAAAAAAGTATTTGAGTATTTATACTGGAGTACGAACTACTGTACAGTATCACGGATACGCATTTACGAGTTAAAGTTGATATTCATTTTAAGTATTTACCATTTGTTGTAATTTATGTATTAAAATAAATATTTTCCTATGGATCCAGACTTTCGGCCCACCCTGTATTATATATATATATATATATATAATATATATATAATATATACAGTATATATATAGAGAGAGAGAGAGAGAGAGAGAGTTACAAGGAGTTACAAGTACCTCAAAAGGCCTTGCGGCCCATACCGAGGAGGTACCAATGGCAACGAGTGCCAGGGAAAATTTTTTACACCCTCAAATAGTGTGCAAGATTTCGTCTAACCTTTTCTTGAACTGATCCACAGAGGAACTGTTCACAACTTCTGAAGGTAACCTGTTCCACGTGTCACAGATCTTATATGTAAAGTAATTTTCACAAACACACTAGTCCTAAACCGTTTCAAATCCAACTTCCAACCATTGTTGCGAGTTGGGTTATCATTTAAACTAAACATGCTTCTAAAATCGACATCGTTGAACCCGCGTAAGAGCTTGAAAACCTCGATCAGTTGACCGCACAGCCTCCGAGTTTCTAGCGAAAACAAGTTCACGGCGCGTAAGCGTCGATTGTAGCCCATATGCCTAACGGAAGGGATTAACTTTGTGGCCCTCGCCTGCACTCGCTCCAGCCTCTCAATATCTTTCCTGAGGATGGGCGACCAGAACTGCACAGCATACTCCAGGTGCGGCCGAACCAGGGAATTGTACAGAGAGCACAATCTCCTTGTTCCGAAACTGAAATTGCCTCCTGATATAACCCAACAGCTTCTGGGCTTTCTTTTCCACCTCTACGCACTGTTTGGTAAACTTAAGGTCGCTGCTAATTAGCACACCCAAGTCCTTTTCCAAATCAGTCGCCTCGATATTACTCCCCAACATCGAGTAGTCCGACTTGGGATTGGCGTAGCCAATGTGCATCACCTTGCATTTACCCAAGTTAAACGGCATTTGTCACTTTTCGGACCACTCTCCTATCCTACGTAGGTCCGCACGCAGTTGCTCGATCGCCTCCGGCGTCCCAACATTGGCCCCAAACTTGGTATCATCAGCGAATTTGGAGATCCGACTGACACTGCCACCGTCGATATCATTTATGTAAATGATAAACAACAGCGGCCCCAAAACGGAACCCTGAGGAGCCCCGCTAGTGACCGAAGCCCAACCCGAACTAGCCCCTTTAATTACAACCCTCTGCCGCCTATTCTTCAGCCAGTTTTCAATCCACCTACCTACTTCCCCACCGATACCCAGCGCGCGCACTTTCGCCATTAGTCGGCGGTGAGGTACCTTATCAAAGGCTTTCTGAAAGTCGAGATAAACTATATCAATCGCCCTACTCTTATCATACTCACTCAACATGACGTGGTAAAACTCGAGCAAGTTGGTGAGCCACGACCGATGCCGTCTAAACCCATGTTGGGAGTCCCCAAGCAGCTTGTAGGAATCCAAATGGTCAACGATCCTATCCGCTATTATCCCCTCTAATAATTTACCTACAACTGAAATGAGACTAATGGGACGATAGTTTCCTGGACTTTCGTGATCCCCTTTCTTGAAGATAGGGGTCACGTTGGCTTCCCTCCAGTCACCAGGCACCTGGCCCGTCTCCAACGATTTGTTGAAGACTGTAGCCAGGTGGGGAGCCACCTGGTCGCGCACCTCCCGCAACACTCTGAGGAGAAACTGGTCTGGCCCAGGAACCTTAAACGCGCTCAGTTTGTCTATTCTATCGGCAGCGACTGTCGCGGTACATCGAACACTATCCAGGCCAGCACCTTTGTGCCTCACGCCTGGCTCGGGGATGATGCGGGTGTCCTCCCTGGTGAACACTCCCGCAAAGTACTCATTAAGCACATTGGCGATGTCCGCGTCGGAGGTCCGCAGAACGCCGCTTCTAATGGGCTTTCTACTATTAACATAACTGAAGAACTCCTTAGGGTTCCCCTTGCAGAGGCTTGCCACCCGTAGTTCTTCGTTACGTTTCGCTAGTCTAACCTTCGCCTTCACTTCCCTACACAGGCGGACATATGCTTCAGTGTTCTCATGGGAACCATTGGCCTTCGCCCTCCTATACGCTACTTTCCTATTTCGGATAGCCGAAGCTATGTCACGATTGAACCACTTAGGCTGCGTTGAAGCAAGGGTGACCGGTTTTGAGGGTATGGCAGCAGACTGCAGCACCATAAACTCGTCCCGGAATGCACTCCACACTCCCTCAACATCGCCGCCGACCTCTAACCCCATGGAGGTGTTAAGGTGTTAAATGTCATGTTGTTGTCTTCTGACCATTTGTATATTTTGTTCGTGTCCCTCTGCATGGCCTCCACTTCATTTACATCGCTGATTTTTCGCTGATCTTTGTATCGTCTGCAAAGGATGTTACTATACTGTTGCTGTTTACTCCGCTGTCTATGTCTATTAACATGATAATGAACAGGAGTGGGGTCAGTACTGTCCCTTGTGGTACTGAGCTGCGTTCTTCCGATTCTGATGATGATATACGAGTATCTTGAATTTTGACGACCTGTAGACGTTCTGTGAGGAAGTTGTAAATCCATTTTCCCACTTTGCCTGTTATTCCCATATATTTCATATTATGTGCTATTATACTGTGATCACATATTATATATATATATATATATATATATATATATATATATATATATATATATATATAAATGAAAATGAAAAGGTTTATTGGCAGACGATAGTCCATATGACAAATATTATTAATACAATGACAGTTCATACACTAAGGATAAAAATATATACAATTGATTAGAAATAATACTGCACTGTCGAAGTTAAGTGGAGCTACAGACAGACGTTTTCGTACCAAAAAGTCCATAGCTTAGAGGATAAATGGCAGGACTCATGGATAGCGTGGATGATCGGGTTGGTTGATTTTTTAATTCTTTGCATTAGACTGTGTTGAGCACGTCTTGTTACCTCCAGGAAGCTCGGAACATTGCGGTTGCAAACATTTGCGAAGCTGAGCATCTCGGGGTAATTTATGTAAGAGTCTAAACGACCTGTTGTACAGCAAATTTAGGGTTCTGCCAGAACCTTTTTTATAATTCACCCAGAGTTGCTGACCGTATATATACTGCAGAAAGTATGAAAGAGTGTGTCTTTAGCTTCACTTGTACAGAAACGAAAGTTCCTTATGGTCATATTCGCTTTAGCACACAGGCTTCGAGATTGTTTTCTTATATCCGAGTCATCACTCAAGGAGCTGGTAATAGTTTGACCCAAATACTTAAACTCTTGTACTTCCTCAATTACTTCACCATTCATTTTAAACCTATATCAGCTGGCTGATTACAGCTTTTAGGATGAAATTGCATAACCTTAGTTTTTGTCACATTAAAAGAATATCATGTTTCTGCGAATACACTTCGCAGACTTTAGTAGCCGAGCCAGACCTTTAACAAAGGGACTTATTAACACCATATCATCGGCATAAACTAAGTTATTATCCTTGTGTTATCTATACAACATCCTACTGTTGCCTCATTAAGTGAAGCAATTAATCCGTCAATATACACATTAAACAGCATAGGGGAGAGCAAGGAGCCTTGTCTCACCCCACAGAGGAGCCAAAACACTCGGATAGTACATTGCCCCACCTAACAGTGAAAGATTGGTGGGAATACCAAAATTTCAATAAATTTAATATGTACATGGGAACCTTCCTGTCTTCTAGTTTTGCAAATAAAATATTGTGGTTCACCCTATCATATGCCTTACTTATATCAAGGAAACAGCTATAAATGGTTGAATTACTGTCAATGTATTTAGATATTGTTTCTTTAAGTACATAGATACACAAGTCAGTTGAGTGGGACCTTTTAAAGCCAAACTGATTAGGAGATGTCCATAGGAAATCATTTAATCGGAGTAACAAGAGTTTTCTAGTAGTTTCGAGAAGCAGGAAGCGACAGCAATAGGCCTGTAATTATTGCTGGACAGAATGTCTCCAACTTATTTTTGACCAGGGGCAAGATATATACCCTCATGAACTCTGCAGGATATAGCTATGAGCAAGCACGGCTGATAGGAGCAATGATATATGCAGACATACTACGTCATTTGCATATTTTAAGTGCTCATTCGATAAGTCATCTACCCCTGACGCAGAACCAGTCTTTAACTCTTTAATTAACCTCTTTACTTCAGAAAATGATATCAAAATATTTTCCCTTGTCCCTCCCACAATCGTTTCGCTGCAATCTATCTTAAGATTATCCCTACTCACACTATTAAGAATGTTAGAGTAGTGGTTTTTCCACAGCTTTGCAATTCATCCTCCCCCGACACCCAGTCGATTGTCGGAGGGAGGACATTTTTGACACCCGTTGATTCTTAACAAATTTCCAAAATTTGTTATTATCGTTATTTATGCGAGCTTCACAGGCTTTTGATGCTCGAATAGACTCTTCTTCCTGTTTACATCGCCTTATGGCCGCCTTATACTGACCCCGACTTCTACACATATTTATGTATACTGGTCCTAATCTGGGTCTACCATGAAAGCACCACAAATCGTAGGCGTCTTTCGATTCCCTCTTCAGGGGGGCAATAAAATCATTCCATCCAGGAATAACCTTAGTAGATAGTTGTAGATTTAATCAAGGGGCTTCCTGCTTCTCTTAACAGGGATATTATCTTACTATAACACCTATCTATGAGTTTACAGTGAGAGTCATTTGAGCAAGAATTATTACAGCCAAGGTGCAAAATTTCTAAATTATTAAAGAGGTGACATGTTCTGTCTTTGTATTCTATTCTCTGCTGCATATTAACATTGGACCAATCGACGCGACTATTCTTACCTATTGAGTTCTTGTTAAGTCGTGTTGCGCATAAATTGGTAACGTTAATTAATATTTGTAATGGTCTACGATCAGAAAGAAGGAAATCATGCAAAATATGAACTCTAACAATTCGATCCTTTAGATTATTACTAGTGAGACAATGATATATATATACATACAGGGTGTCCCGTAAGTCTGGACCCATAGGGATTTATAATATATTTTTTTATTATGTTGTAGGTAAACCATGTCACTGACTAGAGAGGAGAGAGTTCAAGTTATTTTGCTGGTCGGGACCCGCAGTCACCGGGAAGTGGCCGAAGAATTCAACAATATGCATCCAGACCGCGCACCAATCACACACAGATGTGTTGGCAAGTTGATAGCCAAATTTAAGGAAACTGGATCCGTAGCTGACAAGCCTCGCAGAGGACCTTCAAGGACTGTTACGGAAGACGAAACCAGTACCAATGTGTTGGCTAGCTTCGCTGTCAGTCCCAAGAAGTCACTTCGACGCATGTCCAGCGAAACTGGGACTATTTTGTAATTTTATTAATTTTGCCCTATGGGTCCAGACTTACGGGACACCCTGTATATATATATATATATACAGCGTGTCCCATAAGTCCGGCATCATAGGAAAAATAATAAAAAAAGGCAAAGCAAAAGCTTTTATTTACAGAACGTGCTCAATATGTCCACCATTGTTTTCAATACACAAATTCAGACGTGATACCCAGTCAGTAAGCACACGATGAATAATGTCAGGAGTAATGGTGTTACATGCCCCAATAATGCACTGCCGCAAATGTTCAACACTCCTAATTTTCTCTGCGTACACAGCGCTTTCAAGTGGCCCCAGAGATAAAAATCTAGTGGCGTGAGATCTGGGCTTCTAGCTGGCCATTCCACAGGCCCTCGACGTCCTATCCAATGAACAGGGAATTGTTGGTACAGGTATTCCCTTACTTGGGTGCTGTAATGTGCAGGAGCGCCGTCTTGCTGAAACTATGTTGGGAAATTTTCTTCTTCGTTCAAGACACTGGCAAATACTTTTTCCTTGAGCATACGTAGGTAGGGGCCTCTAGTGCCATGTTCATCGAAAAAGAGGGGGCCTATGATGCGATCCTTCGAAATGCCACACCATACCATCACCCGAGATGCACCTTGTTCCTTTGAAGAGGTATACCAGTGAGTTGTTTTGAGACCAGTAGCGGGTGTTCTGTCGATTTACCTCACCATTTCCATAAAAAACACCCTCGTCACTGAACAGAATGGTGGACGGGAAATTGGCATCCCGAGCATATGAATTATGGTTTGTAGAAATAGAAAAATATGAATTTCTCCTATGATGCCGGACTTATGGGACACCCTGTATATGTATGTATATATATTTTTTTTTTTGCTTTTTACGCTTCAGTAATTGATTATTAGATTTGTTAATTAACTTCACTTATTAAATTTCTGAATTTAATTTTACTTAATTTTTGGAAATTTGAAATGGATTATTGGAATTTTGTAACCCAAGTTTTATAAAAAGAAATTAATGAAAATTTTTTATTCACAATTTTTTTGTCTTTTAAAAATATAACTGAAATGAAACTTTATTGTGACAACGTTTGGAAGTTAATGAAAACTGTATCAACGACTTGTCTGATATATCCCATTCAGTTGGTTGGTAATTGGTATGGTGGTAAAACCTAAACAACCTGCAACCTATGGTGATGTCATATATTATATTTATATATATATACATATATACACACACACATTATATATATATATATATATATATATATAACGTAAAGAACGACGCTTGTATAGGAGAATATTCCGCGCAAGATGAGAGAGAGAGAACGAAACAAATGAAAAATGAGGTAACCACCCGGGAATCGAACCCGGGAATCGGAAGATCCCGGGTTCGATTCCCGGGTGGTTACCTCATTTTTTCATTTGTTTCGTTCTCTCTCTCTCATCTTGCGCGGGATATTCTCCTATACAAGCGTCGTTCTTTACGTTAATTATACTGCGTGTTTGCAGTTTAAATGTATATAATGTACGGCATGCGAGGGTGCCCCCTTGTGGCATTGGTTTCTGCGCGTATGTAGAAGAATTACGGCACTTAATTGAGTGAGGCCCATGGTGTAATGATTATCATATCTGACCGGCAATCGGAAGATCCCGGGTTCGATTCCCGGGTGGTTACCTCATTTTTCATTCGTTTCGTTCTCTCTCTCTCATCTTGCGCGGAATATTCTCCTATACAAGCGTCGTTATTTACGTTATATATATATTATATATATATATATATATATATATATATATATATACATACATGTAATATATAATATATGACATCACCATAGGTTGCAGGTTGTTTAGGTTTTACCACCATACCAATTACCAACCAACTGAATGGGATATATCAGACAAGTCGTTGATACAGTTTTCATTAACTTCCAAACGTTGTCACAATAAAGTTTCATTTCAGTTATATTTTTAAAAGACAAAAAAATTGTGAATAAAAAATTTTCATTAATTTCTTTTTAATAAAACTTGAGTTACAAAATTCCAATAATCCATTTCAAATTTCCAAAAATTAAGTAAAATTAAATTCAGAAATTTAATAAGTGAAGTTAATTAACAAATCTAATAATCAATTACTGAAGCGTAAAAAGCATAAAAAATAAAATATATATATATATATATATATATATATATATATAATATATATATATACAGGGTGTCCCATAAGTCCGGCATCATAGGAGAAATTCATATTTTTCTATTTCTACAAACCATAATTCATATGCTCGGGATGCCAATTTCCCGTCCACCATTCTGTTCATTGACGAGGTTGTTTTTTATGGAAATGGTGAGGCATACATACATACATACATACATACATACATACATATATATGACACCAATTCGGAGGAAAGTTCAGACACTAATGGACCAGGGAAGTATTCCGGTAGAAACGTTAGGCGGGAGATAGGGAGTGCTGGAACTCTCGTTTCTCTTTTAAGTGTCGTCTTTACCTGATCTTTCTCCGTGTCTAACATACCATGTGAGCAGTCCAGCATACTCTCAAACACACTTCTCTCACTACACATCAGTGATGGGCAAAAAGTAATCAGTTACAAATAAAAATTACTGATGTCTGAAAAGTAAGTACGAAGTAGAAATTACTTCTCTGGATTAATTATAATACAGTATAATTAATACAGAGAAGTAATTTCTACTTTATACTTTTGGCTACTTTTCAGTCATCAGTAATTTTTACTTTTAATCGATTACTTTTTGCCCACCACTGCTACACATACATGCATCTTACACACTACACAATCTTTTCAAAATTATAAGCAAAAGGACCTTGATTTTGGCTCGCTTCTTCCTCTATGGGTAGAAAGAGGCGGTTTTGCGAGCATTCGCCTTTGGCCCCTCCTTCCTGCATAAAAAAATTAACTTTCAGTTTTTTAGGTTTCTGTGAGAGGATTCCTCATTTTAAGGAGGTAATCTTTCATTCGACGAACCGTTAATCACTGCAGTGATTGACGTTCATCTCTGCGTTTGAATAGAATGCTGTATTAATAAGGGAAAACAAGAATTTAATGACCAGTCGTATTCAAATCATATACGAACACAACGTTTTTATTATCATCTGAGGCTCGAAACCATAAAATTCGGTTTCATCTCATTTCCTAATAATGTTTATATAAAATCCTGACGAATTACTCTATATTAACTGTACTTACCAGGTTTAACTTGTGACACACAAGAGATTATAAAAAATAATAATATCATTATCAGAGAGAGAAAGAATAGTTTCGAGCCTTCCTTTCCAAATTAGTGTTGAACGAGCAAAGAGAAAAAGCCGAGTGGAGGGAAAAGCTTTTCAGACACCTATATATAACCCCTCTCACGGCAAGATGACTGATTTCCAGCGTAATAATGCTTTAAAGACTTATTCTCATCCATCTCTCTCTAAGGTAACTTAAAATACAATAAAGCAACAATTTAATATTTGGAAGTGTTTTGTAAGTAATAAAGCACCTATCGATTCAAAATTATATAGTGAAGTAAATTATGTTTTCAAAATTTGCATTGAGTAATAGTTTGATTATTGATTATTTCTCTCTCTTTCGTTCAGGGCTGCACCTCGTTTATTACAGACAGAGACTCAATAGCAGACTAATGATAAGGTTCACGAGGAAAAGGATAGAGGGTGTCGACATGTGACAAATTGTTGTTTAAGATAAACGGCTATATGAGCTTGCGGGAGTTATTCCTCCTTTACTCAAAATTATTTAAAATTCGTTTTACACACACACATATATATATAATATATATATATTACTCAGATTTATTAGAACCTAATATACTGCATAACTATGTTCATCACGGCTTTGTGTAAGGGGATTTAGGAAATAATTAATCCTGGGATTATTTGAAAATATCGAATTCCATATATACTGTGAAAATGAAAATGAAAAGGTTTATTGGCAGACTATAGTCCATATGACAAATATTATTAATACAATGACAGTTCATATACTAAGGATAGAAATATCTACAATTGATTAGAAATAATACTGCACTGTCGAAGTTAAGTGGAGCTACAGACAGACGTTTTCGTACCAAGAAGTCCATAGCTTAGACTCACTGAGTCTAAGCTATGGACTTCCCAAAGTGGTCTGTACAGACCCCCAGGGGTCTGTAAGAAGCTTCCAGGGGGTCTCTAAGCTTTTGGAAAAATACTAACATTAACTATATTAAAATAAATTTCCATTAATTTTTTTTTCTTATACCAAAATCTGTCCGCACATTAATAACCAAGCAGAGAAATCGACTTGACCTTGAAAATAATGGCGATTTGAGATTGAAACTCACTAATCTGGAACCGAATATTCCTTCACTTTTAAATGCCCATCAACCTCACCCTTCACACTAGACATTCGGTAAGTGTTTATTAAACTGGTTTAATGAGCGTAGAATGTTTAATTTTACATTAATTTAAAAGCTATCTATGTTTATGAAATATACTATAGTTTGTAACTGAATTCATAATTTTTTTGTGGGGGGTCTATGTCCGTACGGAATTAATATTTAGGGGTCCTTGGTGGTAAAAATTTGGGAACCCCTGGGCCTTAGAGGATAAATGGCAGGACTCATGGATAGCTTGGATGATCGGGTTGGTTGATTTTTTAATTCTTTACATTAGACTGTGTTGAGCACGTCTTGTTATCTCCGGGAAGCTCGGGACATTGTGGGTAGCAAACATTTGCGAAGCTGAGCATCTCGGGGGTAATTTATGCAAGTCTAAAAGACCTGTTGTACAGCAAATTTAGGGTTCCGCCAGAACCTTTTTTATAATTCACCCAGAGTTGCTGACCGTATATATTACTGCAGAAAGTACGAAAGAGTGTGTCTTTAGCTTCACTTGTACAGAAACGAAAGTTCCTTATGGTCATATTTGCTTTAGCACACAGGCTTCGAGATTGTTTTCTTATATCCGAGTCATCACTCAATGAGCTGGTAATAGTTTGACCCAAATTTAAACTCTTGTACTTCCTCAATTACTTCACCATTCATTTTAAACTTTATATCAGCTGGCTGATTACAGCTTTTAGGATGAAATTGCATAACCTTAGTTTTTGTCACATTAAAAAGAATATGTTTCTGCGAATACACTTCGCAGACGTTTAGTAGTCGATCCAGACCTTTAACAGAGGGACTTATTAACACCATATCATCGGCATAAACTAAGTTATTTATCCTTGTGTTGTGTTATCTATACAACATCCCACTGTTGCCTCATTAAGTGAAGCAATTAATCCGTCAATATACACATTAAACAACATAGGGGAGAGCAAGGAGCCTTGTCTCACCCCGCAAGAGGAACCAAAACACTCGGATAGTACATTGCCCCACCTAACGGTGAAAGATTGGTGGGAATACCAAAATTTCAATAAATTTAATATGTACATGGGAACCTTCCTGTCTTCTAGTTTTGCAAATAAAATATTGTGGTTCACCCTATCATATACCTTACTTATATCAAGGAAACAGCTATAAATGGTTGAATTACTGACAATGTATTTAGATATTGTTTCTTTAAGTACATAGATACACAGGTCAGTTGAGTGGGACCTTTTAAAGCCAAACTGATTAGGAGATGTCCATAGGAAATCATTTAATCGGAATAACAAGAGTTTTTCTAGTAGTTTCGAGAAGCAGGAAGTGACAGCAATAGGCCTGTAATTATTGCTGGACAGAATGTCTCCGTACTTATTTTTGACCAGGGGCAAGTTATATACCCTCATGAACTCTGCAGGGATGTAGCTATGAGCCAGCATGGCTGATAGGAGCAATGATATATGCAGACATACTACGTCATTTGCATATTTTAAGTGCTCATTCGATAAGTCATCTACCCCTGACGCAGAACCAGTCTTTAACTCCTTAATTAACATCTTTACTTCAGAAAATGATATCAAAGTATTTTCCCTTGTCCCTCCCACAATCGTTTCGCTGCAATCTATCTTAAGATTATCCCTACTCACACTGTTAAGAATGTTGTAGTAGTGGTTTTTCCACAGCTTTGCAATTTCATCCTCCCCCGACACCCCATCGATTGTCGGAGGGAGGACATTTTTGACACCCGTTTGATTCTTAACAAATTTCCTAAATTTGTTGTTATCGTTATCTATGCGAGCTTCACAGGCTTTTGATGCTCGAATAGACTTTTCTTCCTGTTTACATCGCCTTATGGCCGCCTTATACTGACCCCGACTTCTACACATATTCATGTATACTGGTCCTAATCTGGGTCTACCATGAAAGCACCACAAATCATAGGCGTCTTTCGATTCCCTCTTCAGGGGGGCAATAAAATCATTCCATCCAGGAATAACCTTAGTATGATAGTTGTAAGATTTAATCAGGGGGCTTCCTGCTTCTCTTAACAGGGATATTATCTTACTATAATACCTATCTATGAGTTTACAGTGAGAATCATTTGAGCAAGGATTATTACAGGCAAGGTGCAAAATTTCTAAATTATTGAAGAGGTGACTTGTTCTGTCTTTGTATTCTATTCTGTGCTGCATATTAACATTGGACCAATCGACGCGATTCTTACCTATTGAGTTCTTGTTAAGTCGTGTTGCGCATAAATTGGTAACGTTAATTAATATTTCTAATGGTCTATGATCAGAAAGAAGGAAATCATGCAAAATATGAACTCTAACAATTCGATCCTTTAGATTATTACTAGTGAGACAATGATCAATCCACCGGTGGTACCACTCATATCGCTAACGTATGTAAAATTACCACTGGCTACCCCTAATACATCTACATCACTTATACTTAAATTGGCCGACTCGCACATGTTACCCAATTCTACAAAGAATTCCGAGTTCACATGTGCGTTAAAGTCCCCCATTATTATACAGTGAGAATATTTGGGTTTATCTGATAATGACTTAATTTTGTACAGCAAATCAATGTATTCATCTAGATAATAATATACATGACCCGAAGGGTCTATTAGTAACGGAGATCTCGTTTTTGTGATTGGGGATTCAGGGACTTAATGAAGGCTATTTCCGGCACCTAACAAATACAGTAAATGTATTGTTCAGTATTTGTTTGTAATAGAATGAGAAATATTGTACTGAAAAAGATCTTGATATGAAAATTGTAAAAATATTACTATTAAAAAAATATTGTTAATTTTATTTATGTATTACTAATGGAAACTGTTTCAAAAAAATTTAATTCCATCCATGATATACAAGGTGGCGCAAAAGTCGAGTACCATTGAGTAAATTCAAACTGGTGGTCATTAATTTGAAAACCCTGATTTGTTGTACATCTGTTTAGTTTATTGTTTTTGGTCGTCTACGACGATGGTCCCAGACACCACGCAATTAAAGGAGAAAATAAGATTTGAGTGTGGAAAGATCAGTCAGAGAACTAACAAATGTTCAAACATCATGTATGCGGCGACTCAAAAAAACGTTTTCAAATTAATGGTCACCAGTTCGAATACAGACTGTAATTTTCCTTGTGGTGCGCCATTTTTGCGCTTTACTGTAATTATTTTCCTATGATACGCGTCATTTGGCCACTCTGTACATGAAAGTATGCTTTTCTTATTGATTTTCATTTTAGTCCTCAAAAAACCACCCTATGTCCCGTCCAGGAAATAAGATAAATTCAACCTGAAACTGTCCTCTTTATTTGTGGTTAATGTAAACTAATTTAGAAAACTGACCTACTCACTAATAATATTTGGGGTTGTTTAGCCTCCTTCGTGAAGGTAAAGGTCATGTGACGGAGGGTGCCTGCAGCTTTTCGTGACATCCAAACCATCTAAAAGCAGCTACATCACCCGAACACAAAGGACGATCACTCTATCCAACAACTAAACAGACCAAACATCACTTAACCTCGCTGATCGAACGGGGAGCGGTGTTACAATGTTGTCGCGATCGAGCCCTTGACTCGTTCTGAGATAATAAATACATTTGAGAGCGTACAATGGGTAATAACTTAATGTCATATGCTAATTTTAAAGTTATGTTAAGCCAGCCGCCGGTTCACCCTTACTTTACAAAACCTAAAGTCTCGCTAATCCATATCCAGAAGCGTATTGATTGGCACCCAAAATTAACTTTAAAATTAAAGCAAATATTGATTCCTAAACTCACTTTTATAATAACCGCAGAATATCAACTTTAACAAAAGGAACTGAAATACTCAGAATTAAACTACACAAAGTAGTTAAAGCCGGAAAAAGTTACTTGGTTATACATATGTCCAGAATTAGTTTGTTTGGGGAGTGGGAACCCAGATTCAGTATCATTTCAGTCGATTTGAAAGCCCATCACGCTTATTCTCCATATAAAATTTCATAAAATGCAAGAAAAACTGAAAAGTACATAAGAAAATACAAGACTAACTATACGAACCATTTTATGTCGAAAATTATGTACATGGTCAGTTGACATTAATTTGACATCCTTTGTTTTTGAGACATATTTGCGTGTTCTCTCATTTTCTCCACATTAACTTTTCTCGGCTAACATTTTTCCATAATTGTACTTTTCGAAGCGACTTGTATATAGCTTCAAATACATTAATACTCGTATTTAAGCACTTGGGCATGAATATTATAAGCAGTAAAATTAATTTTATAAAGATCTGCGCTGTGAACTTGTTTTAGCAATACGATGTGAACCATCATCGTCAGCCAGACTCTGTACTGAACGGACGCATTTCCTGAGCTCTCTGATTTTGCATTTACTTTTGTATATTGCTGAGAATTTTACTTTGGATAGTTTTTGAATTTTATATACTTGCGTTTAAATTTACATTGTTATAGTTAAGTAATTGAATATTAGTGGTTTTTAGCGATTTAGAAGTTTTCATAGCGTGCCGGCTTAATTTAACTTATACCTGTGACGGTTTAAATTTTTAACTCCGCGATGCCGTCGCAGAAAGCGTCGTGTGTTAGGTGTAGGGTTAACCGGTGGTATTCGGAATTTAAGGATTATAACGGCGGTCCAATGGCGATTACCGATAGATCAGTTTGTTTCTTTTGCGAGTTCATGGTGGAATTAGTTGACATAAAACGCAGTGTACGTGAGGTAGCTGATAGACTTGCAACGCTTGATGAGGGCAGGGTTAGGGCTACGGTTGACGGAAGCCGAACCAATACTAACGTTGAAGACGTTAGTAATTTGAAGGGTGAGGTGCGTAACTTAGTTTCTAGTTTAGGTAGCTTGTCGGGAAGGTTAGATAGAGTCGAGGAAGAGGTTAAGGTTAGTCCGAGAGTAGTAGATAGCGAGGGATTTAGTGAGGTTAAGGGTGGAGCTAGGCCGCGTACATTAGGTGATAGGAATCCCCCCCTATCGAGGTTTCGAACCCTTTCGCCCATTTGGAAAGGGATGTGAATGAGGGGGAAACTATTTTAATTGGGGACTCTTTAGTGCGCCACATGGACAAAGAGTTCGTTAAACGGAATCCAACCAATAGGAGGAGGGTCTGTCTCCCGGGGGCCAGGGTTGACAGAGTTAGAGACGAAGTGGATAGGGTTGACGTTGCTTCCCGTCACTCAATGTTGGTGACGATGGTAGGAGGCAACGACTCGTATAGGCCAGATACGAGAGTGCCTGACCTTTTGGAGAGATATAGGGGGTTAATTAGGTCCCTGAAGGCGAGGTCAGATAGGTCTTTAGTTCTAGGTATTACCCCTAGGCACGGTTTGGGTCTTAGAATTACGTCTAAAACAATATTTTTGAATAACAAATTAGAAGAGATTTGTGCTGAGGAAAGTGTACCTTCGTAAAGCTGTGGTCCGAATTCAATGATCCTAGCCTTTTTATAAAAGATGGGGTGCATTTTAATGAAATAGGTAATGCTAGGCTAGGTAGGTTAATAGACGAAAACGTGCGAAAGCTGTATAGGTCGAAGCCTTCTTTAAACGTTGTGGGTCCGGGAAACGCGGGCCCGACGTGATAAATAGTTTAAAAAGCGGGCCCGTGGTAAAAAATAACTTAAACGTCTTTTATTGCAACGCGCGTAGTATTAGAAATAAATTAAATGAATTTAAGGCGGTAATTTATTCCGGCAACTATGATATAGTTGCTATCACTGAAACTTGGTTAAATACCGTGACTCGGGACTTGTTGGGGGAACTTGATATACCGGGTTTTAAAATCTTACTAATGATAGGTTACATAGATTTGGAGGCGGCGTTTTGCTGTACATTCGTAATTCCCTTAGGGCTATCGAGGTTAAGTTAGATTTTCCGGCAGCAATTAATGCGATCTGTGTTGAAGTTAGGGCGCGTAGTATTAGTTTTAATTTTGTCGTTGTTTATAGACCTCCCGTTCAACCCCTCGATATAGATACTAGATTTTACTCACTTCTTGGTAATTTTATTGACAATCGGAATAGTATAATTGTCGGAGACTTTAACTGTCCTAATGTTAATTACGAGAATTTTACGGGTAACGAAGAGGGTTTGAGACTGGTTGAGTTTATGGACGATAACTTTTTACGACAGATAGTTACCCAACCAACGCGCGGTGATAATATCTTAGATTTGGTGATGACGAACGGCGAGAATATAGTCGAAAGTTTAGAAGTAGGCGAGAGTTTAGGATGTAGCGATCATCAAATTCTTAGGTTTAAGTTATTGATAGAAAACACACAGGATAGTAACGTAATAGAAGTCCCTGATTTTCGTAGGCTAATTTGATAGTTTTGCTGATAGGATGAGAGTAGTGGACTGGGATAACTTATTTATGGGTAATGAACGAATTTGCGTTGGGTGGCGTTTAAAGAAAGTTTTAGGAATATTGAAAGGGAGTTTATTCCTCGTAGGCCCAAGCGCGTTAGAAATCGTGGTAGGCCGAAGTGGTGGACTAGGGAAGTAGGCGAGTTCATAAACGAGCGTAATAGAGCGTATAGACTTAAAAAGCGCAATGGCCAGGTAGCTAACTTTAATAGATATATCGAGCTTAGACGTCAGGTTAAAAGATCAGTTAGGAATGCCAAGCGTAATTTAGAGATAGTTATAGCTGCGGATAGTAAACATAATCCAAAAAAGTTTTTGAATACGTAAATAATCGTAAGCCGGTAAAGGATAACATAGGCCCTCTATTGGATGTAAATGGCGCTTTGGCTTCTGACGCTCAAGCGATGGCGGGTATTTTCAATAACTTTTTGCGACAGTTTTTTACCGTAGAGGACGTAAATAATGTCCCCGACGTTGACGATATCGTTCCATTTAGTAGCGAGACTATTTTAGATGAAATAACTGTTTACGAGGCTGAGATTGCGCATTATATCGATAGGCTAAAAGTTAGCAAGAGTCCAGGCCCTGACGCTTTTTATCCTAGACATTTGAAAGATTTGAAAGACGTTATCGTAGGCCCCTTAGCGAAGATTTTTAATCAGTCACTCGAAACGGGGATTATTCCTGAAGACTTCAAATTAGCTAACGTCACGCCTATTTTTAAAAAAGGCGACCGCGCGGTAGCTAGCAATTATAGGCCCATTAGCTTAACGTCAATTGTCGGTAAACTTTTGGAATCCGTAGTTAGGGATCGTATTATCGATCACTTAGAAGTAGGGTTTGATTAATAGTAGTCAGCACGGGTTTCGACGCCATAGGTCTTGTTTAAAATTTGTTAGAATTTTATAACGAAATAGTGCGCGAATACGATAGGCATAGGGCAGCTGACGTTATTTATTTAGATTTTAAAAAGGCGTTCGATACAGTTCCGCATAGGAGACTAATTGCGAAGGTTAAAGCGCACGGTATCCGCGGTCAGGTAGCTAACTGGTTAGAAGAATGGCTTCGTGCTAGGAGGCAGAGGGTCGTAGTTAATGGTAGTGAATCGGGGTGGTTAGAGGTAGGTAGTGGTGTCCCACAGGGTTCAGTGTTAGGCCCATTGTTATTCGTAATTTACATTAACGACATAGATGTAGGATTGATTAGTAACGTGTCAAAATTCGCGGACGATACTAAAATAGGCGGTAAGGTTGTTAACGAGGACGATAGAAATAGGATCCAAGACGATGTAGATAGGATTATGGAGTGGAGGGATAAGTGGCAGATGCAATTTAACGTAGATAAATGTAAAGTTTTGCATATAGGTTCTCGCAACAATAATTACGTGTACACGATGGATGATAGGGATTTAGCGAGCGTTGACGAGGAAGTAGATTTAGGCGTACGCGTAACTAAAGATTTAAAGGTTAGGAACCAGTGCCTGGAGTCTTGCGCAAAAGCTAATAGGATGTTAGGCTTCATAGCGCGTAATTTCGAATTTAAATCGAAGGATATTATATTGCCCCTTTACAAGTCCCTAGTCAGGCCTCATTTGAATATGCCGTTCAGTTTTGGTGCCCGTACTTGCGTGAGGATATTGATAGGTTAGAAAGGGTTCAGCGTCGTGCCACGAAACTTATTCCGGCATTGCGCAATAAGCCTTATGAAGATAGGATTAAAGTGTTAGACTTGTATTCACTCGAAACTAGGAGATTAAGGGGGGAGCTTATTGAAGTTTTCAAATCGTTAATAACATCGATAACGTAAATTTTGACAAATTGTTCACTTTCGATAATAGTAATACTCGCAATAACGGATTCAAGTTGCGTGGCAGACGTTTCATTACTAATATCGCTAAAAACTTCTTTACGTTTAAAGTAATTGATAAATGGAATAATCTTCCCGCGTCAGTCGTTCATTCTACCAGCGTTAATGTGTTTAAGAACCGTCTTGACAGACATTTTAAAAATATTAACGTTGTTTAAAATTAAAAAAGAAAGTTAACAACAGGAGCTCTGGTGGTGGTGCTCGAGGATGAGTCTGTTGACGATGAATGCCAGCTTGTGACATGCCAGCGTGATGCCAGCAATAAAAAAAAAAAAAAAAATTAGACTAACACGAATGTAGATGTAGCTCATAGCGTAAAACTAACCCACTTTTTGTTTAACTTTACCTACTTTTTTTTTTTTCTTATCCTCCTTACTTTGCATGTCTAACTCTTTTCTTGCATGTTTGTAGTTTGCATGGTATGACAGTGAGTTAAGACTGTGTTTGCATGGTTTGTAAGCGTTCTTATTTTACTTCTTTTCATCTTTCACCCCTCTCCTATATTCTCCGACTATTTTTCTGACTTGTCGGCAGTGGCCGGCGGATGATGATGGTGAGACTTTTTCCCTCTTTTTCTGAATGAATGTTAACCCACGAATGATAGGTGTTGCTCCTTACTTAACCCCTTATTCTCCTCTCTTCTCTTAACCCCCTACTCTCTCCTTTCTCTCGGGCTAGCCTTAGAGTGGATCTTAGGGTCTTTGTTAGCCTTAGCTTCTGTAGATCTGTAGATCATAAGTCAGGAAAAGACAATAGGAAGTTTTCATGTACCGACACTGATGGGATTTTACAATTTAAATTTTTTATTAAAGACAAGCAATGAACTTTGCATTATTCATTAAACTTCTTTTAATGATTTCTCCTTTAGTTTGAAATACAGTGGGACAGTAGACTTATCGAAATTTATATATATATATATATATGAGGGGCGGTCAGAAAAGTTTACACGGCGTATAATTTTGTAACTAAAGGACCTACATTGATTGTTTGTATCAGGTGAATTCGTTAATCATTGTTGGCAACACTGCACGTCGATTCGGCTGCCATCTACCGTATATTGGTTATACGAGTCAGTTGAACATGGCGGCTCGACTGAAACAGTGCCCTGCCCTAGGGAGCAGTCCAGAGCGTTTAAGTTTAATGGCCGCTCGTAAACGTTCCAGTGTTGAACAATATGCAGTTGCATTGATTGTTGTGCCTTTTTGCATGAAGTCTGCGAACAAAACGCCTTTGTGGTCCCGAAACACGGTAACCATCACTTTTGCCAGCGGACCTCACAAACTTGAACTTCTTTGGTCTCGGGGACCCAGGGTGTTTCCATTCCAAGCTGGCACGTTTTGTTTCCGGAGTACGGTGATGAACCCGTCTCATCTGTGACAATGCGCTTGAGAAATTCTTGACCACTGACAGACTCGGAATATCGTTGCAGAAATGACATGTTCAACTGATTAACGAATTCACCTGATACAAACATAATCAATGTAGGTCCTCTAGTTACGAAATTATACGCCGTGTAAACTTATTTTCTGACCGCCTCTCGTACACACACACACACACACACACATATATATACACAGTATATATATATATATATATATGTATGTATATATATATATATATATATATGGGAATGAACTCAGAATGGTTTCCCGAGTTTTTTTTTTTTTTAATTTTATGATACACACAGACCGTGCATGGAACAAGGAACTCTTCTGGGAAAATTAAATCTTCTATAGTTCGAATAAGTAATGATAAATGACAAACACTATAGTTTTTTCTTTTTCATGATGTTGCCCACGTCGGGCTAATATCATGAAAAAGAAAAAACTATAATGTTTGTCATTTACCATTACTTATTCGGACTAGAGTGGATTTAATTTTCCCAGAAGAGTTCCTTGTTCCATGCACGGTCTGTGTGTATCAAAAAAAACTCAGGGAACCATTCTGAGTTCATTCCCATCATGAAACGGATATGTTATGCGCCTTAAAAAGTGGACGCTCAATTCTGCCAATTGAGGTTTAAGTTTTGGTTTTTGGCTAAAAATATAATAGTTACCCCTTTTTCTTTGATTTTTTCAATCCGACGTGAATGCAACGAGTCTTTTGCTTATATTGAGGTTCTAAATGTAGCGGGGCTAGGCTGCTTTAAACCCTAGATCCTGTCCCAAAGCTGGATCCTATCTGCTTTGCAAATAGCTGGTGAGGGAAGCTATATTTTTGGGACCTCCTTGCAAGTGACCCGTTGCCCACATCGGGCTAACATCATGGAAAATAAAAAACTATAGTGTTTGTCATTTACGATTACTTATTCCGACTATAGTGGATTTAATTTTCCCAGAAGAGTTCCTTGTTCCATGCACGGTCTGTGTGTATCATATATATAATATATATATATATATATATATATATATATATATATATATATTCAACTGCAAAGAACACGCGGTATAAATAACGTAAAGAACGACGCTTGTATAGGAGATATTCCGCGCAAGACGAGAGAGAGAGAACGAAACAAATGAAAAAATGAGGTAACCACCCTGGAATCGAACCCGGGATCTTCCGATTGCCGGTCAGATGCGATACCATTACACCATGGGCCTCACTCTTCCAAATGCCGTAATTCTTCTACATACTCGCAGAAACCAATGCCCCAAGGGGGCACCTCCCGCATGCCGTAACATTATATACATTCAACTGCAAAGAACACGCGGTATAAATAACGTAAAGAACGACGCTTGTATAGGAGATATTCCGCGCAAGACGAGAGAGAACGAAACAAATGAAAAAATGAGGTAACCACCCTGGAATCGAACCCGGGATCTTCCGATTGCCGGTCAGATGCGATACCATTACACCATGGGCCTCACTCTTCCAAATGCCGTAATTCTTCTACATACTCGCAGAAACCAATGCCCCAAGGGGCACCTCCCGCATGCCGTAACATTATATACATTCAACTGCAAAGAACACGCGGTATAAATAACGTAAAGAACGACGCTTGTATAGGAGATATTCCGCGCAATGGTATCGCATCTGACCGGCAATCGGAAGATCCCGGGTTCGATTCCAGGGTGGTTACCTCATTTTTTCATTTGTTTCGTTCTCTCTCTCTCGTCTTGCGCGGAATATCTCCTATACAAGCGTCGTTCTTTACGATATATATATATATATATATATATATATATTTATTTATTGGACGAGCCCCAAAGCTTTTCAATGCCCTACCAAAAGAAGTAACGAATCTCCAGCACACCGACCTGAATAACTTCAAGAACCAGCTGGACAGATTCCTGTGCAAAGTCCCTGACCAGCCATGCGTGGCTGGGTACGAGGGCAGGAGCAGATCAGACAATTCCCTTCTTCACCAAATCCCGTAAATGAGGCGGGATGCTGCAGAGGGGTCGACCGCAGGTCGATCCTGAACCGTCGTTCGAACTCACACAAAAGTAACACACACACACACACACACCTTTCAAATATTCCGTGCCATGATTTCACGAAGGTCAAGCTTGTTGGCCCTTATATATATATATATATATATATATATATATATACACAGGGTGGGCCGTAAGTTTCCATACATAGGAAAATTTAAACGTTTGTTTTTTATGTTTCAGATACCCTATGAATATGCGTTTGTAAGATCTTGTTTACTGATGAAGCAAATTTTTACGTCAATGGAGAGGTTAATCGGCAAAACATACGTTATTGGAGTAATGCTAACCCTAACTGGCTGAGTCCGACGAAGATGCAAGGTGCCGGTAAAGTGATGGTGTGGGCCGGGATATGGGGTGACAGAATTATTGGACCAATTTTTGTCAGTGGAAATCTTAATGCCGAAAGGTATCTTAACATGTTGCAAGAAGAGATTTTCCCATCCCTGCTAAACGAGGAAGGTAACTTCCCAGTTTACTTCCAGCAAGATGGAGCTCCACCTCATTATGGTCTTCACGTGCGTCGGTATTTGGATCAGCAGTTTCCGGATGCTTGGATTGGTCGGCGTGGTCCTGTGGAGTGGCCTCCCAGATCCCCAGATCTCACCCCCCTTGATTTCTATCTTTGGGGGCACTTGAAGGCCATGGTGTATCAGGAAAAGATACGAGACATAAATCATCTAAAGGAACGTATCACCAACGCCATTACAAGCATAACGTCAACTGTGCTAATGCGTGTTCATCAACAGTGGGGAACACGTATTGAAATGTGTTTTCAAAACAATGGCAACCATGTAGAGCATATTATATAAATAAAAATGGTTGTCCATAAAAAAATGTTTATTTTTCCTATGTATGGAAACTTACGGCCCACCCTGTATATATATATATATATATATATATATATACAGGGTGGGCCGTAAGTTTCCATACATAGGAAAAATAAACATTTTTTTATGGACAACCATATATGATACACACAGATCGTACATGGAACAAGGAACTCTTCTGGGAAAATTAAATCCACGATAGTCCGAATAAGTAATGATAAATGACAAACACTATAGTTTTTTTTTTTTCGTGATGTTAGCCCGACGTGGGCAATGGGTAAGGTGACCAGAGTCCCGATTTTGGGCGGGACAGTCCCGAATTTATGACGTGTCCCTCTTTTCAAAATGTCCCGAAAATGTCCCGCATTTAGAACATTTTCATAAATGTCCCGCTTTATTAAAATTACTGTTACATTAGACATTAGATGTCTTTTATAAATTAATGGAATTATGCCACATTCCGAACTCCAAATCTAAATACTAACTTGCAAACTGAACTGGTACGATACATGTCGCCGTGCGGCAGTGCCGTGATTCCCGACTAGCGTTTCAGTGTTTCATTAGCGGCCTCTGTGTAAAGTTGTGTTGTAGTGTAACGCTTTTGTGTTTTTATGTTTGCTTAATTAATAACCTTAATTAATTTTTATCCCTGCATCCTTTTTTTTTCTTTTGCAGCTAGGTTAAACTTTTTCGTTTGAAGTTATTAATTGTATTGTACGTAAGGTCGTAGGCCTAGTTTGACAACACAAAATGTCTAAAACTAAAAGGAAGTGTACATTTAATGCACATCTGCAGTCTAAATATCCATTTATTACAAAAACAACAACAGAAAGTGATGTATAGTGTGAGAAATGTAGAAGTGACTTCAGCATTGGAAATGGTGGGATTAATGATATTAATAAGCATCTTGGCTCAAAAAGACACAAATCGGTTGATATCGGTGCTTCATCTAGTAAGATAGTGAGTGATTATTTTGAAAGTGTGACGCCTAGTAATAAGGATTTAGAAGTAGCTGCTGCTGAGGGTTTGTGGGCTTACCATACAGTCAGGGAAAATCAAAGCTTCAGATCTACTGACTGTGCAACAAAAATTTTGAAAACATGCTTTGAATCAAAATTTTCATGTGCCAGAACAAAGTGCGAAGCGATTGTTTCAAATGTATTTGCACCATATGCTGAAACAGAATTAAAAAAATAATTAAAGGATGCTCATTGCATAACATTGCAAGCAACCATGGAAACATCAAGCTGTTTCCTGTTTTAATTCGCTTCTTTCAGCCATATGAAGGAGCTCAAGTGAAGCTTATTGACTTTAAATCTCAGCCTGGAGAAACCTCAGATATTGTGGTGAAATATTTAACTGATATTATTGAAGAGCATGAACTGGGCAGAAAATTAGTTGCTTTCTGTGGTGATAACACTAACTGTAATTTTGGTGGTGCTGCAAGAAAAGGAGTGAATAACATTTTCAGGAAGCTAAATAACTACATTGGTAGAGAACTAATTGGGATTGGTTGTTTTGCACATATTGTACATAATGCTGTTCAGTCTGCCAGTGACTGTCTGCTAATTGATGTGGAAACAGTGGTTGTAAAAATATATTCATATTTCTACATCTATACTGTTCGAGTAGAAGAGCTGAAAGTGTTTTGTGGACATTGAATATAAACAGTTACTGGAATATAGTAAAACAAGGTGGTTGGCATTAATGCCTGCAGTTGAAAGAATACTCAAGTTATTTCCTGGTCTAAGACCATACTTTCTGAGCCAAAGCAAGTGTCCAGTGATACTGAAAAACTTTTTTGAAAACCCCCAGAGATCTGGCTCAACTTTGTGCACTGTCAAGCAGCCACCTTTCACCAAGTGGTTTTAAAGATTGAGGGTGAACATATATCAGTTGTGGAAGTGATGAGTACAATTTCTGATCTGAAGGATAATTTGCAATCAAAGAAAGATAATGTGTTTGTGCCACTCTCAGTCAGGAGTCTTGTAAACAAACGAACAAGATGGGTTCATTGATTCTAATGATTCCTTATCTGTAAAGAAAATATTAGTTGAGTTTTATGACACATGTGTTAAGTACTTGGATCAGTGGTCGGGTCACTTGCCAAACGTTGAGTGTATACAGTGGGCTTTATTAAAACAAGTTCCAAAGTGGTCAGTTGTTGAGAAAACAATAGATTTTGCTGCTGAAAAACAACTATTTGACCCCAAATTTGACACTGAATTATTTGATGAGTTCACGTGTTTTGCAAAGTACATTAGTGTTGAGAAAGTAGCAGAATGGAATGCATCTAAATTATCAACAGACCAGGGCTGGGTAGAAGTATTCACTCATTTCAAGGCCAGAGATGTCAATTATCAACGAATGTCAGCATTAGTTTAGTTCATACTCTGTCTTCCAGGAACTAATGCTTTGACTGAACGTGCTTTCTCGCAAATGAATAAGACGTGGACATCTGAGAAAGCATAACTGAAAGTCTCAACTCTAAAAGCTTTACTTTTAACTAAAATAACTTCAATCAAACCTGTATGGAGTTCTACACTATGTTGAAATCAACTCCGGAGTTACTTCAGAAGATTTCATCTACTGAAAAGTACGGGAATTGAAAAGCAAGTACGATAATATTGTGTATTGGTATGTCATAGATATAAGCCATTCTCAGTTGAGTTAATTTTTTTCATAATTATATACTCAAGAGAAAAATACAAGCAGTGAAGTAATAATTATGTTCCATATATGAAAATGAAAAGGTTTATTGGCAGACTATAGTCCATATGACAAATATTACTAATACAATGACAGTTCATATACTAAGGATAGAAATATATACAATTGATTAGAAATAATACTGCACTGTCGAAGTTAAGTGGAGCTCCAGACAGACGTTTTCGTACCAAGAAGTCCATAGCTTCGAGGATAAACGGCAGGACTCGTGGATAGCTTGGATAATAAGGGTTGGGTGATTTTTTAATTCTTTGCATTAGACTGTGTTGAGCACATCTTGTTACCTCCGGGAAACTTGGGACATTGCGGGTAGCAAACATTTGCGAAGCTGAGCATCTCGGGGGTAATTTATGTAAGTCTAAAAGACCTGTTGTACAGCAAATTTAGGGTTCTGCCAGAACCTTTTTATAATTCACCCAGAGTTGCTGACCGTATATATTACTGCAGAAAGTCCAAAGCACTGTGGACAGAGCAGTGCCGATTTGCTTGTTTGACGTGGTAGTTGTGTTGCTGTATCGTTTGCTAATTCGAAATTTAATTTCCGAATTGCATTTATCAATGATTCGTTATCATTTATTTTTTGTCGTGAGATTGAAGTTAATTATATAATAATTGGATTATTTACAATATATAGCTTTCATTTCTTAGAATATTTTTTTCGCAAGTGACTTTGTTTTTTGAAATTTTAACTAGGCGCCTATTCTATTATCATGGCTGCGCTAGCCCCAGAAGTGAGTCGGGTGACAGTGAGTAAAATTCAGTCTCGTAATTTTTCACAGTTATCTCTTCAAGAAAAAATAGCTATTAAAACTGAAGGACGCCCTACACCAGAAATTCAAAGATCTCAGCCCGGAATAAGTAACAATAAGAAATATATTCGTAGTTTTAATTCAGAATGGTACCAAACAAAAAGTTGGCTTTGTGGTTGTAAAGTTAAAAATGCATTATTTTGTTTCCCGTGTCTACTACTCGGTGGTGACTTGACGTGGACAAAAAGTGGTTTTATAAATATAAACAAAATGAAAGAAAAAACTGAAAAGCATGAGCGTTCAAAGAAGCATATTGATAATGTGATTTCCCTGTCACTTTTAGGAACGGTAAATATCAAAGAAAAACTTAGTGAGGCTTACAAACTCTCGATTATCGAACATAATAACAAAGTTACCAAAAATCGTGAAATATTGTCGAAAATAATAGACTGCATTAAATTCTGCGGAAATTTTGAGATTTCTTTACGTGGACATGATGAAAAAGATGATTCGGCAAATCCAGGTGTATTCAGGGGATTAATTAATTTCGCATCAAAATTAGATCCCGATTTGAAAAAACATTTAGAAAGCAACACAGTCTTCAAGGGCGTTTCCAAAACCATTCAGAATTATATTCTTGACTGTGTGCTGCAGGTATCCCGCAATCAAATAAAGAAATTAAAGAAGCTTCGTTTGTGGCGGTCATGGCTGATGACACAACTGATGTTTCTGAACACACTCAAATGGTTATTGTTCTGAGATACGAGCTGAATGAGGAAGTCTTTGAGCGCTTCTGGGGTTTCTTTACTCCGGAAAATCAAACGGCAGAAGGACTATCTAAGTGCATTCTAGATCAGCTTGATATTCTTCTCGAAGGAAACAAGCAGAAACTAATTGCTCAGACATTTGATGGCGCAAATGTCATGAAAGGAAAAAAAGGGGGAGTTCGGGCTAAAATTAAAGAAGTTTATAATAATGCACACTTCATTCACTGTTATGCCCACCAACTGAATCTGATTATGAAAAATGCAGCAAGTACTGCCCGAAATTCAAGAATATTCTTTTCTAACCTCTTGGCTATACCAACATTTTTCTCCAGGTCACCACTTCGTCTCTCTATCTTAAGCAAACATATGGCCAGCCGCATTCCTCGTCCATCCCCTCCAAATGGAATTTTCATATACGCACCGTAAACCGCGTCTATGAAAATTTCGAACCCTTAAAAAAATGCCTTGAAGAAATACAGTCGACAGCAAACGCAGATCAAACCATTTCAGAAGCAACAGGAATTTTGCACGTTTTGAATAACGAAAAGTTCATCTTTTGGTTGAAACTTTTTCATCAGATAATGCCTCACGCAGAAGTCATTTACAATCAAATGCAATCTCGAGCTATTGACTCATGTAAAGTACAAGAATATATAGCAAACTTCAACAATGCCATTTTAAAAATAAGAAATTCGGAGTACTGTGAAAATCCTTCAAAAACACTCATGATTGAAGCAAAGGAAGTGTGCGACTGCGTATGTGTTGACATAGCTGAGAGGTATTCATTTACCAAACAATTAGTAGCTGCTAAGCTGTTTACCAAGGAAAACTTCGATAGCCTAAGCATTTAATTGTAAATCTTAAACCTTTAATTTTTGCTCATATGCATATCTTAGTATAAAGATGCATAGCTCAATTTCCACTTCTAATTAACTCGGCGGATCAGGAAAACATCACATCTGAAAATTACGCGGTTTAAGATAAAAATATGGCTTCCTCTTCCTATATCCTGTTTATCTGTTTAACCATTGTCACAGCAAAAAAGTTTACTTTATTTTTAACTATTGTGTAAAAATAATTCAGCCTTTTCAACATTTAATAATATTATTAGTAGAATAGGGGTATATAAACCCACATAATTTCTTCCGTGTTCATTCTGAATTGGACTACGAGACTGAGCACTACCTGTACATTTTAGCAGTAAATTACAGTAAGAAAAAGTTTATCTTCTCCTTCGAGCCGTGCTCTCATCAGAGAACTTAGTCATTAAAATCTCCTGATACGTTACAAGAAGAATCGGGGGAACCCTCAGAGAATTTAATAAGCCTCTCAGAACCCTCCGAACCACTATAGAAGAACTCGGAGAGTAGTATAGAAGAAACTACTGCAAGTAACAAATCCGTTGCTCCCTCCTAACCAGAAACCTCGTCGACTTCGAACCAACACAGGCCATAGACGGAGGGGTTAACATATATACACACAAATCAATTTTGATTTCGTCTGACCAAATTACCTTCTCCAACGTCTGTTGAGAGTCACTGAGGTGCTTCTTTGCAAAGTGAACCGGTCCTTGATGTATTCCGTCTACAGAAGTGGCTCTCATCTTGCAACTTGACCATAAAGACCTTTCTTGAACAAGGAATACTGCACACGAGTCGAAGAACACCATACTAATGGTGAAGCATGGCGATGGAAGGGTCATGTTCTGGGGTTGCTTTCATCAGTAGGAACTGGGCACCTTGGTCATATTGAAGGAAGGATGGATGGATGCAACCGAATATGTCAATATTTTGGAGGACAATCTTATCCCTTCTACAAGATATCTCGGCCTTGGACGTGAATTTATATTCTTACAGAATAATGACCCCAAAGCACACAGCTAAGAAAACAGTGGAGTGGTTCAAGAAAAAAGCTATAAAACGTTCTGGAATGGCCAAGTCAAAGCCGAGACTTTAATCCCATTGAGTATCCCTCACACGAGTTAAAGATTTCAGTCCACAAACGGAACCCTTCAAACCTTGTAAAATTTATAACTTTGTCAAGAAGAATCGGGGTAGGATTTCTCAACGAAGATGCCAAAAGGTTATAGACAAATAGAGATTGCAGATTGCTTTATTGGACATTATTTCAACTAAAGGGACCTCTACGAAGTCTTACTATAGGGGTATGAATACATTTGCAATACGGTATTTTATGTTGATGCTATTATAAATAATTATTTTTTATAATTTCTGCGTACTCTTTCAAATATACCAAACAATATCCCAACACGTTTATTTTTATACTTATGTAAATAGACTCCTTTCTAAAAGCATATGCGAGAAATACCTGACAGACTTAGGGGGTACGAGTGGTTTTGCAGGGCATTATACACATACAAAGTGTATATACAGGGTGGCGCAAAAGTCGCGCATCATAGGAATTTTCAGTGTTGACTTTTTTTTTTTTAGGTAATGGATGGCTGCGAAATTAACAATGGGGGAGAGGGTGAGCTTGATTTTAATATATGGAATACCAGGTACAGTTGCCCGCATATGTGATGTTCCTCGCCTCACAGGCGACTCCGTACATGTGGCAATGCCGCAGTGTTATTCAAGGTACCCCAACTGAGGGAGGTGGGGTGGAGGAAGGACAACCGAGTCCAACAACATATAACACAGACATCATATATATATATATATAGGACAATTAAATGTGCAGTCATTGACATACAGGTAGTTATAATGTAATGTCTGTGTTCATAAAGATAAACAATCAATGATCGTGAACAGCGTTGAACTCCATATAGTTTACTAGTCTTATACAGTAATAAGGTTCCATTATGATTACTGCAAATCTATAGGAACAGGTACTACAATATAACTTTTTATATACTAGCGAATGCGAAAAGTTCGCCTACAAAATTTTTGCGTTTTTCGCGTAGGCTACAGTTTACGCGAAAATACCCAGCAGGCGAAAATTTGACAATTTGAACTAATCTTTGGAATGTGACAATAAAACCCACACTACTAGACAGAGTTTATTTCTACAACAGTTTCGATGCCCACTGGCATTCTCTTCGGGTGGATACAGAAAAACGTTTTCCTGTTTTTCGTATCCACCCGAAGAGGATGCCAGTGGGCATCGAAACTGTTGTGGAAAAACAGTCTATTAGTGTGGGTTTTATTGTCACATTTCGACCTCCACGTAAAAAAGAAGTTTGCATTTAATCTTTGGAAGATATTAAGAAAATAAAACTCAGATCATTAAAATACTTTATTTGAAAAGTAAATTCAGTATATTGTAATAAAACATTGTAAAGTAAAAGCAGTAAAAAATATTAAATTATACTGTATTATTACTGTATAACAAGAATGTCATGAATACCACTAATTTCCCAACTCTTCCGAATGGACTCCCTCATTTTGTCTATGTTATCCAATGCAGAGACAATCCACTTAGCCTGAATAGGTTTCAGTGTGGAGAGCTTCAAATCTATCTTACCGAGAGATTCACTTACGTTGTGTTGTATGCGGATGAAGTTTCAGCAAAGAGGTAAAACTTGCCTTGATATACGACCTCAACCTCGACCAATCACAGCCCAGAATAAATGTCGTCATTTTACGTCATAATCTGTAAGATTATAACTAGCAACTGTTGACCGCGAAATATGATGCCGCGAACTAGTCCAAGGATATGAAAGAGCGAAAATTTGCTGCCGCGAAATTAACCTAGTTTACAGTATATATACTTATAAACTCGTACATTATCATACTAATGTTTGTGAAATGACGTTGATGGGTCAAACTGACGTGTTGACACGGTTACTGCCATGATCTATGTTCATACCATATTTCTACACCGTATGACGAACACCGACTCTGAAAACGAGTCCAGCTCCTGGGGGATCCAGGATTTGCTGGAGGGGGGTTCGGTACGAGCGCCAAAGGCTTCTAGGGGATCCGGGGGCATGCTCCCGGGAAAATTTTGAAAATTATGGCTCTAGAAACGCGTTTTTAAGCAATTTGCGGGGTGTTTGTTCAAGTTATAGTTTTTACATCATCTAAGTTATGTACTAATTTGCATGAAAATTATACAAAGGCAAAATTCGTGATAAGTCTTAAAAAATACTGTTTACGAAAATTTCACAATATCAAAACCTAAATTTCTTTGGAAAATCACAATTATCATTCTAGATTTGTTCATTAATATAATTGAAGTTATTATATTTCTTGACAAAGTTTTGTGTTGACTGAGATATCAGTTAATCTCCCGACTCTCAAAGACTAGTTCGACGAACGCCATTCGTCGGGGTTGCTGTTCAGCGAACCGTTGAACTACAGCTTCGTAATCCACGGGCTTGTAATGAATGTTCATCAACGCCAACCCCGACAATCTCTCCGTGGACATAGTAGTCCTAAGTACACCTTCACAAGTTTCAAGGTACTGTTGGCATGTTCATTGTCAGCAGAAGTGACGGGTATGGTGCAAGCAATTCGCAACAAGCAGTTGATGTTTGGAAATATATCAGCATCGCAAGCCTGGAAAGAAAAGTGATAAAGTTACAATTAAGCTAGAAAATTTTACACTAAATATTAAATAATCGGAGCATACGAAGAATTGTCACCCCAAAATGGGCATACGAAGAATTATAATCTACCTTTAATGCAGGTTGAAGCGAATCTGGTTTTGGCGTTCTCTGACTGCCACTTTCTCCTCCATCGCATATATTCATGTCAAGAATCCCAGGGTTAGGAAGGTCTGACTCGTACATCGCAGAAATCTCAATAATGTCTGTTGCTGGCTCAACGGTGACTCTAGGAACAAGACCAAGTGACTGAACAGCAATCTTCTGAGTGGGACCGAATCTATAACAGAGTTTATTAATTAGGTGGAGAATGCAGGGGGCGGATCCAGACCGGTTGGCGTTGCCACCGTGTTACGGAAAACTCAGATTTTTAGAATTTAGAAGTTCGTGTTCTACAAACGTACCTTGTAGACATCTGCATAATATGGTCTAGAAAGGAAGAAATAGAGTTCGACGATAATATTCCTCAGGTGTGTCATGAGGAGTATTTGGTCTGTGCTGTTATCCGGTAGTTGTTCTTGGCACACTGGGTTCAGTACCACATCAGAACTGATCTGCGCAGCTTGCGAATACCATCCCCTGAACACATCGTCAGCTTTCTCTCACTTCCTTCAGCTCTTTCTGTATGTCCGAGATCATGTTATAAGCCTTCACGATGTCGTTTGATTTCTTCTGAAGCTTGATGCTTAACGGCTTGATGATTGCCAAAGATTTCATGGCAACAGTCAAGGAAATAAGAAATTGAAACGAACAACACATGTAATAGAAATTCTATGCTTTTTGGAGTCTCTCTCTATCCCAGTTCCAGTGTGTTTCAGAACTATACTGCTGGTACTGTGGTTCATTTGTAATAACTTCTAACGTTTTAATAATTGTTGGCAGCGAGAGCACAAATGTTTCATATGCTTCATGGCGTTCTAGCCAACGAGTGCGGCAAAAGTCTCGGATCTTTGATTTTTGAGATTCTGGCTGATCCAAGCTTATTACTTTCTCCAGACATTTCTGTCGCTTTGGAGAATAATTGAAAAAGTTAGAAATTTCAGTTATGGTTCCTGCCATATTGCGTGCAGATAGTAGGCTACAAGCTTTTACGATGATGAGATTCAGGACATGAGAATTGCAATGCACATATATTGCCTTGGAGTTTTGCTGAACTATTATGCGTTGCACCCCTCGGGGATGGCCGGACATGTTTCAAGCGCCATCATACCTTGTCCACGGCAGTCTGCTATGTCTAGACCCCACTGCTCCAGTTTTCCTAGGATAAATTGAGAGACGACTTACCCCAGTTATGTGTTCAGTGATTTTAAAATCTAGAAATTCTTCGCAAATACAATTCTTGTCAACAAACCTCAAAACAAGCAATAATTGTTCAAGATTTGCATTGTCTGTCACTTCATCGCAAAGAACTGAAAAAACTTCGCTTCTTTTATCTCCTTGATGATGGAATCCCTAATTTGATCCCCAACTAGACCAATAATTTGGTTTTGAATTGATTTACTGGAATATCTTGCATTGGCGCGGCATATTGTTAAATGGTTTTTTAAGATTTCATCACCAGTATCGACACGAAATTCCAGCAAGGCAAGAAAATTGCCCCTGTTTGCGTCTAGGGTGGCTGTGCTGTCATCTCTGTGACCTCTTAAGGCAATGCACTGTTTTCCACAAAGATGGACAAGTTTTGTCACACTTTTGATAACTTTGATTTTGTGCATTGTTTAAGTACGTTGACATTCAATTTGCACCTGGATACTTTTTTCAGGATTTCGACCTGTGGCGAGGAAATTGTCATAAACGACCATAGCATCTACGTGGTAAGACCGCACACCGTACTTACTTTTGTCCACAGTGTAAATGGACTGTTCACGAGAACACCAAGGTTTTCTCGTGTAACAAATAGAATGCATGGGAGACAAACTACCATCGCATTCCTTGTTGTACAGTGCTTACAATAAGTCTCGCGCCTCTGTCTCGTCCCAAGCTAGTCTGTTAGGTATAAAATGGGCGGTTCTTATGGCAGCGGAGGTGTGTTCGGATTGGTGCACATAATTGCTCTAACCCCATCAATGACGTCCATTATTACGTCACTTCTGCTACATTTTAGTGTTTAAAATACAAATGATTAAGAAGCAGAATGACCAAGTTTCGGGATGTTGGGATGGTTAATGGAGCAATCCTAGTCATCATAATATTAGCTGGGTATTACATTATACCGTCTCAATGTATACTGTAGACTATAGAGAACGACTAATTCAGCAAATATCCCAAATCATGGCATGATACCAAAGTTATTTTGACGCAGGTCTAAATTATTTGCTCAAATGCAATGATTGATATTAAGTAATTGTTGGGAATTGTTGTCAATATTGTTGTTTGTGATACATATCCTACGTGAAGAATCTAATGATCAAATTCCTCAGTGAACCTCTCACGCGCTCGCATTTCGACGAAATCACGGTCGTCTCACTAATAGATAGTTTATCCATTGTTTTAAGTGGTAACCTATTCCATCTTATGAAAGTCATTAGTCTAAAGCAAGACTGGTGGGCCGTGAATCAGAGAAATTTGCATTTGATTTGTTCATCGTAATTATTACGTAATATAGTATACTGTATATAGTAGTATATAAGAGTTTATTGGTAGCATATCATATGACAATTCCCATAAACATGTGATGGCCTCGATGTTGCCAGTTTTTATTTTTTTCCTGAAACTATTACCTTTTCATAGTTTGTTTCAACAATGCATATATTATTATCTCCACGAGCGTAGACATTGCAAGAAAAGATTCTAACTAAGGATAAGTAAAGTTCTTTCATGGTCACAATATATACTTTTATAGATGTCAAACATAAAAATATAATAAAATTCTATATTAACATAAATATATATTCGATACACATTTACGTCATGGCTTTAACATCAGTATTTCGTATAGCTTCCTCCGGCATCAATAATTTCTTGCAATCGTTGCGGCATAGAAGAGGCCAGATTGTAGGGAATGTTTGGTGTTCGACGTAAGCTCTCCCAACTATTCCTCGTGTGAGCTAAAAGTGCTTCAAATGTTCTTCATTGCGTTGCTCCCATTCGTTAATCATTATTGCCCAAAGGTTTTCAATCGGATTCATATCAGGAGAAAGCGGTGGCAGAATTAGATTAATAATAATCTCTGGCTCCCTTTCCTCCTCCCTTCGTAATTCCCCACCCAACCTCGTTTCCTTCGACATAGCAACGCTTACTTCCATCCTCATTCCACTTCCTTCATTAAACCTATTATCGCTTTTACTGTCCCTTCCTTCCATCCTTCAATGCCAGCGTTCTTAAACCTAGCACATAAATTATATAATATGGAATCTAACACTTTAGATCTCTACGCATTCATGTTACTTGAAGACGCCTGTGTCTTAGGGGAATCTAAGTGTTGAGAGTGGGCTTGAGGGGTAGTCTATAGATTACTACAGATGACCTTGAACGCTCCAACTATTTAAAAATGATTATTTATTACGCACATCATATGGCATAATACACACATGAATTTAAGTATCTTACACTATAGGAATGGAATTGAATCCTACTAGAGTTAAAAAGTCGCAAAATATGATACATTAATTTGTATTAAGAGGTTACTAAGAGAAAAGGATTTGGGATAGAGCGGAAGGCAGAGAGTATATTTTCTCGAGTTTCGGTTATTATTAACGTTATATGGATACATTGCCATGCGGTGTGATGAGAGAGAGAGAGAAGAGAGAGAGAGAGAGAGAGAGAGAGTTACAAGGAGTTACAAGGAAGAGAAGAACCTCAAAAGGCCTTGCGGCCCATACCGAGGAGGTACCAATGGCAACGGGTGCCAGAGAAAATTTTCTACACCCTCAAATAGTGTGCAAGATTTGGTCTAACCTTTTCTTGAACTGATCCACAGAGGAACTGTTCACAACTTCTGAAGGTAACCTGTTCCACGTGTCACAGATCTTATACGTAAAGTAATTCCCACACACACTAGTCCTAAACCGCTTCAAATCCAACTTCCAACCATTGTTGCGAGTTGGGTTATCATTTAAACTAAACATGCTTCTAAAATCGACATCGTTGAACCCGCGTAAGAACTTGAAAACCTCGATCAGTTGACCGCGCAGCCTCCGAGTTTCCAGCGAAAACAAGTTCAGGGCGCATAACCGTCGATTGTAGCCCATATGCCTAACGGAATGGATTAACCTTGTGGCCCTCGCCTGCACTCGCTCCAGCCTCTCAATATCTTTCCTGAGGGTGGGCGACCAAAACTGCAGAGCATATTCCAGGTGCGGCCGAACCAGGGAATTGTACAGAGAGAGCACAATCTCCTTGTTCCGAAACTGAAATTGCCTTCTGATATAACCTAACAGCTTCCGGGCTTTCTTTTCAACCTCTACGCACTGTTTGGTAAATTAAGGTCGCTGCTAATTAGCACACCCAAGTCCTTTTCCAAATCAGTCGCCTCGATATTACTCCCCAACATACTTTGCATTTACCCAAGTTAAACGGCATTTGCCATTTTTCGGACCACTCTCCTATCCTACCTAGGTCCGCACGCAGTTCCTCGATCGCTTCGGGCGTCCCAACATTGGCCCCAAGCTTGGTGTCATCAGCGAATTTGGCGATCCGACTGACGATGCCACCGTCGATATCATTTATGTAAATGATAAACAGCAGTGGCCCCAAAACGGAACCCTGAGGAACCCCACTAGTGACCGAGGCCCAACCCGAACTAACCCCTTTAATTACAACCCTCTGCCGCCTATTCTTCAGCCAGTTTTCAATCCACGTACCTACTTCCCCACCGATACCCAGCGCGCGCACTTTCGCCATTAGCCGGCGGTGAGATACCTTATCAAAGGCTTTCTGAGAGAGAGAGAGAGGATGGAGAGAGAGAGGATGGGGAGAGAGAGAGAGGATGGGGAGAGAGAGAGAGAGAGTTACAAGGAGTTACAAGGAAAAGAAGTACCTCAAAAGGCCTTGCGGCCCATACCGAGGAGGTACCAATAGCAACGGGTGCCAGGGAAAATTTTGTAAAAGTTTATTTTTATTTCAACTATCCTAGCAGTGATAGCAGAGAGAGAGAGGATGGAGAGAGAGAGAGAGAGGATGGAGAGAGAGAGAGAGAATGGGGAGAGAGAGAGGATGGAAAGAGAGAGAGCGTTATCTCCTGCATACTCTATATATATCTATATACAGTATGTCTCTATATATAAATAGATAGAGTGATCGACACAATGATAATGTGGACGTCATTGATGGGGTTAGAGCAATTATATGCACCAATCCGAACACACCTCCGCTGCCATAAGGACCGCCCATTTTATACCTAACAGACTAGCTTGGGACGAGACAGACGCGCGAAACTTATTGTAAGCACTGTACACCAGCCAAGGATAGCGTTGCTGCCAAGAGCTTTGAAAAGACCGATTACAACCATTCATAAACACTTTGGGGGAAGAATAATCCTTTCCTGGTTGAAAATGGTTAGTTATGACATTGAGCTTTTCAGCTTGTTGCAGAGATCTAACAGGAATTTTCTGACGCAACAGGGCACCAACGTCAATATCATGTACCAATGCATGGCAAGCAGGGTTGCTTGCAATAAAAACAAAATGCTGAGCTATTATAATTATATTAAGAAAATGAAAAAAGATTGTTTACTTTAATTTTTAGTCTTAACCGTAAAATATATCAAAACAAGAAAAATGGTTATCTGCGAGTCAGCTTGTCGTACAACACGTGTTCCTACCGGTATCACTGGCGCTACTGCGAATCCTCTTTGCAGTTGGGGTAGATTGTCCTTCTTCATCACTGTCAAAACGAGAGAATGAATTTAATATGAGCAATCGATCAGTAACTAAGTAGTTTTTAAAGTCATTGTTTTAGTTTACAATAGTTACTAACCTTGCCACTGACGTGGGATGGACCAAACTTGATGGACCAAAAAATCGATCAATTCTTGGTTGCTGTTTAACTCTTCTTGACATTGTAAACCGAAAATTCTATTGAATAAATACTTTGAATGAATATTGCTTTTTAGACTTTTGAGTATTAAGTAAGACACAGGGTCGACTAACGATCTGAAACAAATGAAACAAAAGGGTATATTACATACTTTTAGTGTTGTTTGTAAAATAACTCGTATGTTCAGTCAGTTAGCTTTGGGAGCGAGGCTTGGGAGTGGTTCTGGTTTAGGGGGGTTCGATCGAACCCCTGAACCCCCCTGGATCCGTTACAGAGCTCAAGATAAAATTGCACAGCGAGGCCGGATAATTGGTGTGCGGGAAGCAGGCCTCTCTGTGGATGACATAGCCATGGAACTGGGAATTTTGAAGCCTACTGTTCGATGCTGGGTGCAGAGGTCGCAGGAGACTGGGAATTTGCTAGATCGTCTTAAGTGTGGGGAAGGGCACCTAGAAAGACCACCCCAAAAGAAGACCGGAGAATAAGCAACGAAGTGCAGAACGATCCTATTAACAACGCAGTCGCCATCCGGGAGAGAGTACATATGGGCGCGTCAGTGGACACGTAAGGAGACGGTTGCATGAAGTAGGGTATCACCACCGTACTCCTGCCAAAAAAGAGAGAAGATCGAGGAACGACATCGTCAGGCCAGGCTCTCGTTTGTTCGCCAGCATACAAATGATGATCTGGCATACTGGAGCAGTTATATCTTCTCTGACGAGAAGACGTTTGCGTCTACAACTCACGGCCGTGTTCAGTGTTGGCGACAGGACAACACGAGATATGCCCGCCAAAATATTTACGAAGTGGTACGGAGTGGGCACGTGACGGCGAATGTGTGGGGTTGGATGTACCGGCAAGGACTAGGAGAACTGACTGAGATCCACGGGATGTTTACGGCAGATCAATATATAGATCATGGAGGTGATGATGCTGCCTTCTGTACGCGCGTATGCCTTGCCCTATCCTGAGCAGATTATCTTTATGCAGGCATGTTGTATTTGTGTTATAGAATATTATACTATTACTAGAGTAAGATTTATGTATTACATGCATTTGTATTTCCGGTTCCCACATTTACATGGGACGAATAATGGTCATAAAATTGTTCTTTAACTCTTTCAGTACTATGACAACACTTTAGGATTTTATTCTAGATAACTGCAGACTGTATTATTTGTATAACGGCGCACAATTACATTTAGCCGAGAGAAACCCCTAATACATAGGGGTTAAAACCTATTTCGAATAGTGGGTTACTGATGAAGCGTATTGATGAGATATAATTCTACTTTTAATATTTAAAATCCATTTGCAGGACAACTCTCCCATCCACACCGCTAGGATTGTTAGAAAGTGGTTCGAGGAGCAGCGAAATCTAGAACTACTGGACTGGCCTACACTGCGTTCGCACTTATTAACCAGATTACATTTTCTCCAAAGTTTTCAAAAAAATTTCCCCGATTTCAATGAAATTTGTAGCAAATAATCACTATTATAGCAGCATTTGATGGTATTCATTTCAATAATTAAAATAATTATCTCATTTTATTGAAAAATATGTAAAATATTGTGTTCCGAATTAAGAAAATATTCTATTTATGGATCTAAATGGTGAAAATGGGTAAGAAGAAGTATTTAACATTAACTGAGAAAAGAAAAAAAGTCAAGTTACTCGCTGAAAATATAAAATCTACTGAAATTGCGAAGCAGTTTGGCAGAGCTTATCGAACTGTAAACAAGTTCTTAGCGGAGGGTACCAAACTGAGGCAGCGAAGTGATAAAGGAGCTATAAGAAAAGTGACAAGGCGGCAGATATCTGTAATCAAGCGCAAATTGCAAAGCATCCATTGTCCTCAAGTAAAGAGGTTTTTGAGCAGGCTGGCATACATAATGTACTGTACCGAGAACATCTCGATGTGGAATCCTCCAAACAATTGGCAAGAAGTGTAAACCTACGATTCAGTCACCATTAACACCCAGGTACAAGAAGCAGCGTGTTGAATGGGCGCGTCAGTCCGTGAAAACAGATTTTAATACTGTATTGTTGACCGATGAATGAAGAGCAACCCTTGAGGGATCTGATGGTTGGTCAAGAAGATGGATTGCTAAGGGTCAATCTCTACCATGGAATGAAGTTTTCTTTTAGAAAGTTTGTGTAAGACTGGGCATTCATTTTTACACCATCAGGCATTCTGTATGGGACAGCTACTTCATTGCCTATCAATCCTGCCCAAAACATAACACTACCTCCACCTTGTTGGCGTCTTAATCTCGATGGTAGAAATTGACTCTCAGCAATCCATCTTCTTGACCAAACATCAAGTCCCTCAAGGGTTGCTTTTCATTCATCGGTGAACAATACAGTATTAAAATCTGTTTCCACGTACTGACGCGCCCATTCAACACGCTGCTTCTTGTACCTGGGTGTTAGTGGTGACTGAATCGTAGGTTTACACGTCTTGCCAATTGTTTGGAGGATTCCACATCGAGATGTTCTTGGTACAGTACATTATGTATGCCAGCCTGCTCAAAAACCTCTTTACTTGAGGACAATGTATGCTTTGCAATTTGCGCTTGATTTATCTGTCGCCTTGTCACTTTTCTTATAGCTCCTTTATCACTTCGCTGCCTCAGTTTGGTACCCTCCGCTACAAACTTGTTTACAGTTCGATAAGCTCTGCCAAATTGCTTCACAATTTCAATAGATTTTATATTTTCAGCGAGTAACTTTACTATTTTTCTTTTCTCAGTTAATGTTAAATCCTTCTTCTTACCCATTTTCACCATTTAGATCTGTAAATAGAATACTTGCTTAAAAATTCGGAACACAATATTTCACATATTTTTCAATAAAATGAGGTAATTATTTTAATTATCAAAATATTTCATCGAAATGAATACCATCAAATGCTGCTATATATAGTGATTATTTGCTACAAATTTCATTGAAATCGGGGAAAAACTTGAAAACATTGGAGAAAATGTAATCTGCTTAATAAGTGCGAACGCAGTGTAGTAAGGAGTGTAACCTCAACCCCATTGAGAACGTGTGGGGGAATGTGGCGAACTCGTGGGAGCCTGGGCAGGAGCGAACCAGCCGCCAGCTGCTGGATCCCGCTATGGCTGAGTGGGAAATGTTCTGAAGGAACCCACACATCATACATAACGATTAGGGTGGGGTGAAACGCAATTCTTTGTGGGATATTTATTTGCTTCACCTATAATTTGCTGTATTGGGTTCTATAGATGACAAAGTGATATAAAAGAAAAATCAATTTTGCCCTACTAGCGCATTTTTGAGAAAAACAAAATGGCCCCTAGTCAAACACATAAATGTTTATAACTTGAAAAATATGCATCCAATTAAAAGACACTATAGAATAAAAATTATTAAAAAAAAAAATACATTAGAAAGTGCCCTTTTATAAATTATTTTCTCAATTTTAAATTTTATAAAAATTTACCTCAGTAAATGATATTACAAATAAATCACTTTTTTCTAAATAAATGAAAAATTCTTTGATGACCGAAGTATATTACTTTGATAATACTTAATAACCTTATAAAACTTTGAATATTCAAACTATAATCTACAACACTAATCAACGAGAGAAATTATTGACATTTTATTACCACAATTGCAGAAACATAACATCAATATACTTCCAAAAAGATCCCTTTTCAAAAATCGTGAAGTGTTTGCTTTTAGGAAATTTTAGTGAATTATTTCAGTCTCTAATTAAAAGCTAATTGTCAAAAAGTGGTCATTTCTTTCTTGGTTTCCATACATGGCAGCAAGTAACAAGACCTAATTTTTGCTCTTATAAATCCATCACGGGATTCTTGGGAATATACAGATGAGGCCGCATCGGTGACAAGTTTTTTTGCCCTCTCGACACTTTGTGAATGAAGTGGATAATTGGGTAGGCACAGTTTTTTAACCCTAAGTTAAAAAATTTGTGAGCGCCATAGTGAGGGGAGATTCAGTCAGCATTTCTTTAGACCAGTAAATAATAATATCCCATGCGTTTGCGTTGAAATTTATCTCAGGAACCTTAAATTCTCTGATTTTGGACACATTTTCCGTCTTTGTTCTAATGTTCATGATGAAATCAACTGCTCCGTTTCGTTTTTGTTCTGATGTATCTGATAACATTGCCATCAGAACATTTTCGCAATGAGCAAAATATGCGTTTCTAGCAATGTAAGGCTTTACTACATTCTGAACATCCTTTGGAAGAGGAAATCTTTTAATTGCTCCAAATATGTGATGTGGTCCATTCCATTATATATGGTCTACTCTTGATATCGAACCAGCTTGGTCCATAATTTGTAAAAATAAGAAAATTATTGAATAAAGAGCCAATGAAGGAGTTTTCTCTGCAATGCATAAGCGGCACACACGATTTGCTAATGTCAGCCATCGAGAATGGTTCAGTGGTCCGGGTTTTGTATTTTCCAAATCTTTTGGGACATTCCCACTTCTTATAGCCACAATAATTTTGTACAAATACTGTTGATCTTGGCTAAGATCATGGATAACCTCTTCTGATATGTGTTAAATCAATGCCTTCTCTAATTGGTTTGAAATTGACTGCAGGCATTTTTTCACATTCTTTCAGTGCTACTCCGATTTTTTTCCAGTGAAACATGTTGGACTTTTTGTTTTGCCATCAAAATGTTCAAATAAGTGTCGAAGGGGAAGTTCACTTGTATGCAGCATACAAATGCTCCATTGTAACGGTTTCTTTAGTTTTTCTTCTATGAGGTGGATGATCCCACCCTTAGCACCTGTGCTGGTATTTGTACTGTCACATCCTATGAGACGAATGCTTTCATTAATAACTGACTCTTGAAAGAAAGAGAACAAACTATCAGCTATATCTTGAGCTTTACCAGAAAAAGGAACTACATGGGTTAAATATTCATTTCCCGGCTCAGACACCAAAACATAGTGTTCCTCTCTAATGGAGTCTCCGCACCATTTGTTTCCTTTCTTCACCTTCACCAAAGCCTTGTCCTTTCTTCCGTCAAAAAATATAGCAGATATGACAGCAGGATTAGCTTTACTCTCCATCACCAAACTTTTTCTCATTTTCTCTTTCCAGTCGAATTTTGTTCTTGTCAATCAAAAGCGTACTATCTTCTTTAGTGATTGCTCCATAATCGACTAAAGCAGCGTCGATCGCTGATCCTGTAAAAACAGAAGCTCTTCTTTTGGTACCTTCAGTTCTCTTCGACAGGCGCATCTTGTGTGAACATCTTCGCAACTCTCAGGACAGCCGAAGTTTTGATGGGAGATAAAAGGGCATTTACAGGCACTGATATCGAATAATTCTTCCAAGGTGTCATTAAAATTTTCTTTCATTTTGACAATACTTTTTGATCTAAGATCGTTTGCTTTGCCGATGAACCGCTTTAATTTGATATAAACTGATTTGTCAACTACTGCAGGAATTGAAGCTTTTCTCCAAATACGAAGTATATCTTTAGTAATTTTGTTGAAAATATCAGTTATGTGAAGTCACTGAAGTGGCTTCTTTTAAAAGAACATGGAATTGGCCCACCTGTTTATTTGTTGGCAATGTTTTAAGAGGAAGTTCTTGTGCGGTTCCAAATATAAAATGTGGTTTTGATTGACTCTTTGTAGCTCTAATGTTTGAAGCAGAAGCCATATTTGTTAATAATTATCAGAAATTACCAATTCCAAATCCAACAAAAACCTGAAAAATAAAAAAATTTCGTTAAACATCTGAAACATTTATATGAGGTAGAAAATGTGAAATAAACAATTTTTGCTTCAGCAAACTTTTTGGTAAAAAAGAATACTTTGAGTTATGAAGCGTATAATGACTGGCTGGCGGCCATTTTTTTTTAGGGGGGGGGGGGGAATGGGGTACTTAGGATGAATTAAAAAATTTTAAATTCTCATATTCTTTTTTATCACCCTTCAATCCACCTTATTACCAGTGAAGCAATAGTTGAAAATTTTTTCCCGCCACCCTAATAACCATGTTGCATCTATGCCACACAGATTACGAGATGTAATAGACATTAATGGGGATTGACCAAATACTAACTATGAACCGGGTATAGCTGTGCCATTTATGTTAATCTATGGCAAATAGTGAGTATTTTGTATGATAAACTATTTAGTAAAACATTATCAACCATTGCATATTTGTTGTAATAAAGAATTGGTGTGTTATTGTATATATATATATATATGTATATATATATATATATATCCCTTGTTAAGATCTAATATCTCCATATTGATAATGCAACAGGAAATCTGGAAAACATTAATATTAGATTTTATCTGTCCATCGTGATTAAATCAAATAAATTCTCTCTCCACATTGCTAATACAAATATAATCTGGAAAACACTATTAATATAATTGGCATCAGCCACAAACCGGTGGTGATATCCTGCTTCATGCAACCGTCACCTTATGGTTTCCACTGACACGCCCATATGTAGTCTCTCCTGGACGGCGACAGCAAGTAACCATGTCAACTCCACGGTTTGGCCCATCAACGTTATTTCACAAACATTAGTATAATATTGTATGAATTTATAGGTATATTTACAGGGTGGGTAAAAAAAAAGGTGACCCCTTAGAGGTAAACCGTCATATAGAAAAATAAGGGGACTAGAGCTTTCAAACTTCATAGATGCTTACCTTAGCATGTTGTTCGTCTTAATTGAGAAGTTGCTCGATGTGTTACCCTTCCTGCTCAACGCAGGCCTCCAAACGTGGACGCCACTGATCAATACACCTGTTTACAATCCATGGAGACACCTTCTCCCAGCCGAGCAGAATTCTTTCGCGTAATTCATCTGTCTCTTATATTGGTACCAGGGATGTAAACTGGACTTCAGGACTTCCCAAACACCATAATCTAGTGGTGAAAGATCGGGGCTACTAGCCGGCCACATATTGGGTTCGATAAAATCCGGTGTTTCATTCTCAAGGAATGTGACAGTTTGGCTTGCTCTGTGAGCAGGGGCTCCATCTTGTTAGAAAGTATATCTTTCACCACTAATTCGTCGAATATCAGTTAGATAGAGTGAATTGCTAATTGCTAATTAGGTTATTAACTGAATTGCTAAACTGCTAATTGCAAGCTTGTTGAGTCCCCTTCTAAATAAATGGCATGACTAAAATGGGCATGGGTTTCACTTCTCATTTTACATGAGATTTGGAGTCACTATAATCTACTGAAATTGGTGTACTACTTCTGCCAAATTTCTCATACTGGCTAAGGCCAAGAGTACAATGTAAATGAATATATAGGCTAAGATCAGATAAGTTCTCATACTGTTGTAAATCAAAGATATATCTATTGTGTTTAGGGCAAGATTTGGATGTTATGTAAGGATATGGTGGGGCAATGGTTTCAGGGCACAGATATTTATATTATTTTATTTAAAGGTAGAACGAGTGGAGCCACTGAACAGCTTGTCGGTTTGCCAATAACTCCAGCTTGAATGGGTATAGAGGATAGAAGGGCCCCACCCACGGACAAGTGAGAAATAGCCAGACAAGAGAAATTCCTAGTGAGTACTGGGGAAAATTGCAAGCTGGAACAAATACAAAGTTCCAGAGTAGAGAGAATTGGAGGCTTCTCTGGAGTATCCGCAAGGAGAACAATTCGTTTCAATTGTTGGTTGCCCACTGAAAGAAAACTAATTTATCTGGAAACTAAGCACAAGAGCTTGAGGTGCAGAAATAAGGTTTATTAATTCAGTGTGGCATTCAGAGAGAGTTTCTGGTACATAAAGTGTTAAGCATAAATGAAAATACTTACAACTGGAGTTGACATTGGTATGGCCCTTTATGGTGATGAAGGCCCAAACGTGTATTTTAGATCCTGGTGATGGGCACATGTTATATGGAGTATTGCAGTTTAAGGTGTAAGGTTACTCGGTTATAGTCCTCAAATCTATTTCATTGGTCTGTGTCAATTTATTAAATATTTGTGTACACATTTAATACGGATATAATTGCAGGAATAGCATTACTAAGTTAGTTATTAAGTTCGGATCACCTGAAGATCGGGGCCCCCAGCCTTCGTTAGTTAGCCTTATAAAGCTAACTAACGAAAATATCACGACCTAACCTAACCAATCGTCAAGGGCGTACAGTTGACCTAACTATTGGTTAGGTTAGGTCGTGATATTTTCGTTCGTTACCCTTATAAGGCTAACTAGAGAAGGCTGGGGGCCCTGATTTTCGGGTGATCCTTAAGTTCTAACTGCTAAATTGTAGATGCTAATCATTATTAAGATTTTCCACTGTAACAAATTGATTCATTTTGTGCCAACTAACTGAGCTAAATTTAAATGTCGGAGTGAAATGAAGTTATAAGAAAATCATTCCCACGGTAAAATTAAAGGATTGGCAAGCTCGTGTAATATTGTCTCGTTAGAATTAGTGTTGTTATATAATTTATTTTTCCATTTGGATATTATTAGCCTGGGAGAGAATTAAGAGGTCACATCAGCTCTATCGGATCACAATTCTAGTTGGTTGGAGCAGCATAGTCACAAATCTGTGACAATATATATAAAACCCGCAGAAAAAGCGAAACATCCACCCGAGTACGTTCGAGTTATTTTAAGTCCTCTTCAAAGCAACTCAAAATAAAAAAAAATTATCATCATCTATTCCACTGAAGAGGAGGTAAAATTAACGTGAAAGTACACACACGGACACAGGGCCGACGAGAGCTGCCACGGGCCTCGGGGGAAGGATTGGCATATGAGCCCCCCTGTTTACTCAGTATTTTATTATGAATGTTTTTTGTGTACATAACAAGCAAACTGATTATATGTCCAAGTCACTATTCAAAACATACAGTATGATAATCTCTATAAAATGCATGTTCCTTAATTATATTTCCTCGCTGTTATTTAATCAATTACTTTATTAATATTTTTAGATTTTATCCCCCCTCTTTCCGGGACCCCTAGAGGTCCGGGCCTCGGGGATTTATCCCGGCCTCCCCGCCCTCTCGGCGGCCCTGCACACACACACACAGAGTATATATTACCAATTAATGGGTACTATTTCAGTACTTAATAGATTAAACAATACAAGACAGTGCCACGAATCCGTGCCGTATAGTACGACAGAACTGCCTGTCTTCAGAGGTCTTGGTTCACCTGCACTCCTCGTCTTAGCTTTCAAGGAAGACAAACCAAGAACGAGAAAATTCAGAGCACAGCGCAGGAAGACAAAAATAAATCTAATTTAAAATCCCCGCATGCGCAATGAAACTAAATATAGTTGATTCCCCAATTTATTACCGAGTTTATGCATAAAACATTTTCCTTAAGTATAACTGACGAAGAACCAGTCATTCACAAACTACAGTGTGTATATATATATATACACACATATATATATATATATATATATACATATATATACATCAAAATATTGTACTACCGTTTTGATAACCAAAAATCACGAGATTTCACCTATCTTGAGTAACTTCATGTAGTAAAAAGGGAATTTATGAAGCTCATAAGACAGGTTTAATAGAAGAACCAAACGAGAATTCTAACTCTAATATAAACTCGTGAGCATAATAAGAAAATTAGAAAACAGACTTGAAGACTTGATCTACGAAAATACTTTTTCAGTCATAGGGTAGTAGATTTTTGGAATGACTTGCCATATGATGTAGTAAACAGTAGTTCATTAGTTAATGGATCACCTGAAGATCAGGGCCACAGCCTCAATTACCAAATGATATCTTCGTTAAAACTAACGAAAATATCACAACTCAACCTAATCAATGGTCAAGGGCGGACAGTTGACCTAACCGGGCATTCAATTTAATTTATTATTATACATGGCGGGCCCTGATCTTCGGGTGATCCGTTAATTTAAAAAAAATGTAGACACTTTTATGAGTAAAAGAGATAGTTTGTAGATTGTATATAGTGTATATTCTTTGCTTCAGGCTACTGGGTAAAGATTCGTTTTAACTGCCCCCTCATTTTTGACACGAAAACATTTTTGTGGTATATTTTGGTGTGTTTTGTTCAAATCTGACCTTTATTTCCTTGGAAAAATCCCCATTTTTAAGGAAATGACGATCTGACATATCCTCCAAAAATTATTTTTATCGGAAAATGAAGGTCGGATTTGAAGAAAACAAAAATACACCAGGAAAATACATTTTCGTGTCGACAATTATAGGGGAAACCCATGGGGAATCGGGAGTTTTGGGAGGGGGAGGAAAGGAGGGGACCTAACCTAATATTCATAAAACTAACGAAAATAAGGATCACTAACATATTGCTTCCCAGGAACCCCCCTTTAACATATTGCTTCCCAGTGTATATCACTAACATATTGCTTCCCAAAAATAGACATTACACAACCAATTACAGTTACATTACAATAGTTTATAATATTTAAAGATCAGCTAGTCGAGAAAATGTAAATTTATGGACAACTTAACTTATTATGCTTTGCCATTTTTTGTGATTGTAAAATATTTGGATCACCTGAAGATCAGGGCCCCCAGCCTTCTTTAGTTAGCCTTATAAGGCTAACTAACGAAAATATCACGACCAAACCTAACCAATCGTTTGGTCAACTGTACGCCCTTGACGATTGGTTAGGTTAGGTCGTGATATTACGTGATATTACGTGTACACGATGGATGATAGGGATTTAGCGAGCGTTGACGAGGAAGTAGATTTAGGCGTACGCGTAACTAAAGATTTAAAGGTTAGGAACCAGTGCCTGGAGTCTTGCGCAAAAGCTAATAGGATGTTAGGCTTCATAGCGCGTAATTTCGAATTTAAATCGAAGGATATTATATTGCCCCTTTACAAGTCCCTAGTCAGGCCTCATTTGGAATATGCCGTTCAGTTTTGGTGCCCGTACTTGCGTGAGGATATTGATAGGTTAGAAAGGGTTCAGCGTCGTGCCACGAAACTTATTCCGGCATTGCGCAATAAGCCTTATGAAGATAGGATTAAAGTGTTAGACTTGTATTCACTCGAAACTAGGAGATTAAGGGGGGAGCTTATTGAAGTTTTCAAAATCGTTAATAACATCGATAACGTAAATTTTGACAAATTGTTCACTTTCGATAATAGTAATACTCGCAATAACGGATTCAAGTTGCGTGGCAGACGTTTCATTACTAATATCGCTAAAACTTCTTTACGTTTAAAGTAATTGATAAATGGAATAATCTTCCCGCGTCAGTCGTTCATTCTACCAGCGTTAATGTGTTTAAGAACCGTCTTGACAGACATTTTAAAAATATTAACGTTGTTTAAAATTAAAAAAGAAAGTTAACAACAGGAGCTCTGGTGGTGGTGCTCGAGGATGAGTCTGTTGACGATGAATGCCAGCTTGTGACATGCCAGCGTGATGCCAGCAATAAAAAAAAAAAAAAAAAAAAAAAATTAGACTAACACGAATGTAGATGTAGCTCATAGCGTAAACTAACCCACTTTTGTTAACTTTACCTACTTTTTTTTTTTTCTTATCCTCCTTACTTTGCATGTCTCTAACTCTTTTCTTGCATGCTTGTAGTTTGCATGGTATGACAGTGAGTTAAGACTGTGTTTGCATGGTTTGTAAGCGTTCTTATTTTACTTCTTTTCATCTTTCACCCCTCTCCTATATTCTCCGACTATTTTTCTGACTTGTCGGCAGTGGCCGGCGGATGATGATGGTGAGACTTTTTCCCTCTTTTTCTGAATGAATGTTAACCCACGAATGATAGGTGTTGCTCCTTACTTAACCCCTTATTCTCCTCTCTTCTCTTAACCCCCTACTCTCTCCTTTCTCTCGGGCTAGCCTTAGAGTGGATCTTAGGGTCTTTGTTAGCCTTAGCTTCTGTAGATATTGCTTCCCAGGAGGGATCACTTTAACATATTGCTTCCCGAATGCTTTGGGAAGCAATAATGTAATATGTTAAAGTGATCCGAAAATAACACTACTTAACCTAACCAATTGTCAGGGGCATAGAGTTGACCTAACCGGGCATGGGTACCCCATAATGAATTCGAGACCTGGAAAGGTAAGTAGTTGGAAATATTATCTGTGCACTTACATTAATTATGGGATGCTTCATGGTAATTAAGTTCATTACCACACTGAGGACACGTAAGAGAGGTCTTGAGCATGCCGTGAGCTCTAAATATAGCAACCGCAGCGCTATCGTCCCTCAAAACTTGTTTAATAAAGTCCCACTCGGACTTTGAGCACGCACTACACAGCCATTCTGAAGCAACTATTGCATTCAAATTTCAGCGCGGACATGCGCGGGGGTGTCACGTGACAATAGGACAGCCGCTGATTGGCTAATGATAACATGACTACATACACACGGGACGAGATGGTTTGACGAGTGAATAATGGAGTTTGGTGGATGTGTTCTACCGAATCTTAACCCTTTTTTTTAAATTTTTCATCAAATTTTATTTCGTCATTTCCTCCAAAAATACTTTCCATGTAGAAAGATAGTTGAACGCATATCAAAAGTGAAAATAGCAGAAAATTAACTCCTATCGAAAACGAAAGGGACGTTAAAACGAATATTAACCGGCTACTGTGGTGGTAGTAAATGGTTGTATGTTGGTCAGCCGACTTGAATTTGACATCTAGCAAGATTTTATTATTATTAAAAAATGTAGCTCATGACTTGGATTACTTCGATAGGCCCGAGTGGCTTCATGTTTTCCAAAGTAGCTTTAAATGAGAACCTGCCAAAAAGGTACAATGAACTGCTAAACTACCTAACTCTCTTAAACTACTACTTGCTCTTTTCACTAATTTTTTTTGTTACAGTAAATCAGACTTCCGAAATTTTCAAAACATCAGTGTTGAGCAGAATTGTTAAAATGGATTTACGATCGATAACACAATTAAGCCTCTGGCCAGCAAACCAACCTATAAGCTGATGTCAATCCTATTAGATCTTATTGTAAATTTGAAAATACTTTCCCTACAGTACAATTTATATTATTTCACTAAAGTTTTTCCTAATCTATTTTAGAATTACGCAAGAAATAGGACAGAATATTTACCTGGAATGATAAAAAATGCTGGGCAAAAAAGTTAAATTGCAATAGGCCAACTCACTTTCAACGATGAAATAATTTCAATGTCTTTAAAAAACCTTATATTAATAAACTTGCAAACTAAACTTTTTTGTAATATTTTCAACACTGGGATAAATTTTCATTCACGAAACTAATTTCTAGCGTAATATATTTAACATAAACATATTAAGGGCCTAATGTTAACACACATTAACGCACTTTACTTCCTTAAGCAACAATTAGACACCATCGGAAAAATGGCGCTTCCTCCCAAAATTTTATACGTCATAGCCAAGAATAGTTGGTTCATAAAAACACATTTCTCATTGACCCTACCACCTTAACCCAATTTTACTCCTAATCCCCAATGCTCCGATACCTCACGCCTCATATTATATATATATATACCCACAGACCGTGCATGGAACAAGAAACTCTTCTGGGAAAATTAAATCCACTATAGTTCGAATAAGTAATCGTAAATGACAAACAATATATTTTTTTCATGATGTTAGCCCGACGTGGGAAACGAGTCACTCGCAAAGAGGCCCCAAAAATATAGCTTCCTTCACCAGCTATTTGCAAAGCAGATAGGATCCAGCTTTGGGACAGGATCTAGGGTTTCAAGCAGTCCAGCCTCACTATATTCAGAACCTCAATATAAGCAAAGGACGCGTTGCATTCACGTCGGATTGGTGTTTGGTTAAAAAGACGTTACCACTTTTTCTTTGATGTATTCAATCCGACGTGAATTTCAGTGTTGGTCTAAAATATTTTCCAACATCTTTTTAAACTTTTATGTAATTAATGAAGTGAGATTCCACCTTTTCGAGGTTTTATTTTATTGTCAAATAATAGAAAAAGCCATACCTTCTTATCGACCATTAACCTAAAAATAGTTTTTTCGAAAGTAGCAATGAAATAAAATAAATTAAGTAATTTTTTTATCAACATTTTTTTAGTTACTAATGTTTATAACCAGGGCCGGCCCCAGATATGTGCGGCCTGTGCGGCTGCACAGGGCCCCCATCAATTAGGGGGCCCCTCCAAAATTAATTTTTCTTCGTATTTTTAGTTGCTGTAGCATCACCAAACTTATAAAAACGACACAAAACCATATAAAAGAATGTAAATAAGCAGCATAAATAAGCGTGTATTATTATATTCATATTTGTAGGCTACTTTTTGTCATTATGTGTTCAGAACTGTCACTTAAAATTCTTTTCGTTTAATTTTTTTCTTCTCTTTATGTACGTGATGTGGCGTGTGCGCAGCGTATACGATATTATTATCAGTGTTTCTGTTCGGGTATCAATCTATTTTTTGTGACGGTATATTTTTTTGGTTATTATACGGCATATATCAATTATATCTAATATATCAACTCTCTATTACATCATCAGTTTATTGATCATAATATCGAGACATAACAAATAAATCTGACCATCCATCACCTCAGCGGCACCTCATGTAGTATTGCCATAGAGACGTCATCACGTGGTTGAGTCAGGGAGCAGATTGTGGACCTGTACATATGGTCGAAATCAATCTGATATCGTTATTAGTTATTGTATTTTGCAAGTTGACGAACTTTAACTGCATTTTTCTCCATTTTTTAATTTTAGCACTTGGTAGCTTGTGGTCCGGAGCGTCTCATATATACTGTACTGGTAATAACGTCTTCATTTGGTGAATTCTGTAAAGCTCGACTCAGTTTGATTTAACCTTGGCTAGGATAGGCTCCTGTGCCTGAATGTAATTAAAGAATTTGTTCAAGTTTCTTTGGTACTGTTTGTAAACAGACTAAAATCATGAGTAGCATAAAGTATTTAATTTTATTAAATTGACTCAAATTACGCTCATTGACAAGAATATAATTCTTAAATATTAGCACCATGTATAAGGTGGCAGATTTTTAATACAGTACACACATTTGCCATTTTATGTACCTAAAGTTACTGTTTCATTCATACATAAAATGCACAAACAAGTATTGAACTATATTGCGTGTGTGTTTACTAGCAACAGTCAACTCAAGTGTCTTGTGTCAAGATTGTTGAAATGAGAAATGTGATTGTCATTAGCATCACCTATCAATAGTAAAAACAGGTGCCATTGTTGTTACAACTATAACAATTTAATTCAGATTTACTTATTGCAAAATGCGACTAAAGTAAAAGTACCAATAAGTTCACTCTAATAGACAGAGTTTATTTCCACAACAGTTTCGATGCCCACTGGCATCCTCCTCGGGTGGATACAGAAAAACGAATGAACCAAACCAAGAGGGAAAAACAGTCCAGGACCGACCATTAAGAAATTCGCACCTAGGTTAGATCCCATTCTCCCGACACCGGAAGGGCATTTTCATTAAAGGGACCCGCTGATAAGTACATTCGCACAAATTTAAAACTATCTTCCTGTTCTAAACATACAGATTCTATTATTTTACACAATTATTACCTTTATTATTAAATTTATTACATTTAATATTGCATTATTATTTATTACAGAAATTATAAATTTATTATTACATTGGTTATTACATTGTTGTTTATTATACAGAAATTATAAACCGAAAAACGAATGAAAAAGGTGAGAAGGAAACAATCCAGAAACCATTGAGAAATTCGCACCTAGGTTAGATACCGTTCTCCCGACACCGGAAGGGCATTTTATTACAGGGTCCCTCTTATAAGTACATTCGCACAAATTAAAACTATCTTCTTCTTCTATACATACAGATTCTAATATTTTGACAAAATTACTGCATTTATTATTGCATTTACATTTTTTTTAATTTTTTTTATTACCTTTACCGTAATTATTAAATTTATAATATTACCTTTATTATTACATCTGTTGCATTTATATTTATTTCCACACTTATTACTTCCATTATTACATTTATTAAAAGCGAGTAAGGAAACAATCCAGAGACCTTTAAGAAATTCACAATTAGGTTAGAACACGTTCCCCCGACTCCGTAAGGAATTTTTTGACCAAGAATCTCATTAAAGGGTCTAACTTATAAGTACCTTTGCACAAATTAAAATTATCTACTTTTTCTATACATACAGATTCTATTATTTTTCTTTTGACATAATTATTACATTTATAAAGTACCTTACTTGATTCCCAATCTATAGCATGATTATTTTGGCTGGCGTGATAAAAAATGGCATTATTAGTATTACAACTTCTGAAGGCATATTTGTGTTCTTTAATACGTGTTTCAATATTTCTTCCAGTTTCTCCCACGTATACTAAATCACAACTTTTACAGGGAATGCTGTAGACACAGGCTTGTTCCTCTTTTGCAACGTTATTCCTAACCAATTTACTTTTCACGGTAGACGAATATTTGAACGTCAAAGCAAACTTAAAATCTTTCGTCAACGGTTTTACTCTTTCTAAGCCGGCAATGTAAGGCAAACTCACCTATTGTTTTTGGTTAACTGAAGGTTCCCGAGGGGTATAAAAAGATTTTCTGGCTTCAAAATACGCCTTTCTGATAAACCACTCAGGATATTTTAAATCCTTAAAAATGTTCCAAATCTTTGAATTTTCCGGGTCCAGCAAATGTGGGTTACAAATCCTGAGTGCTCTTAGAAACATGGAAGAAATAATTGAGCTTTTAACCCCTTCATCATGATATGAAAAATAATGAATGTACGAATTACAATGAGTAGGTTTTCTATAGACCGTGAAATTGGGCTTTCCGCTTTCGTTAATAACCAAAACATTTAGAAAAGGTAATTGTTTGTCGTTCTCCCATTCATATTTAAATTTGATGGCGGGAACAAGATTATTTAATGACTGAAAGAAAGTGTCAAAGTTGTTCCAGTGGTCAGGCCAAAATGAGAAAATATCATCTACATAACGAAACCAAATTAGATTCCTGGGACATATTGTTTGCAACAATTCCGACTCATAATATTCCATGTATAATGTACTCAGTATTGGGGATAAAGGGGACCCCATTCCCATACCAAAACGTTGCAAATAAAATTCTTCACCGAAGGAGAAGGCATTATTGGTGACAGAGTTTTATCAGTTCTAAAAATACAGATGTGGGCATGCCTAGTTCTACGTTACATCTGTATCCACCCGAGGAGGATCAGTGGGCATCGAAACTGTTGTGGAAATAAACTCTGTCTATTAGAGTGGGTTTTTATTTTCATATTTTGACCTTCACGTAGAAAAAAGTGAAGTTTTTTGCATTTACCAATAAGTTACTTTTTAAAGAAAACTTCGGAGTGAAAGCTATGTTAAAATATCGTACACTTCCCTGTGGGACAGCAGTACTCGAGTCTCAAAAGCAGGATTACCCTGCTTACAGTGGGACCTTTGGTCACCTTTGTCATGGAGAACAAAGTGTCATCAATATTTAGGGATCTAAAATCTTTATATTAGTTTTATTATATATTTCTTTAATTTTCATTTGCTTTGTTGTACGTTTGTATTTGAACTGAACTCAAATTAAAATAAAGTCTGAAAGTTGCTTTGCTTTATTTTGGACCCAAAATTGATAGAGGACGTACAGGGGTTAGACAAAATAATATGAACACCCGCCGATTTCACCGGTTATCTTTACAGACTGCTCAGACACAAAGTAAACGGTCAAATGACTGGCAAACTTATTTAAATGCGTAACAGAGTGTATACGTCATGTTATAACCCTCACGTTGTTTTTACAGATCTGAGTGAATTATGAATTAGCAGTTATGAAAGACCTGTCAGACTTCCAAAGAGGGCAAACTGTCGGAGCGCGGATGGCTGGTGCATCGGTGACGAAAACCGCTCAGATGTTTAATGTATCCAGAGGAACTGTCTCTATGGTCATGTCTGCATACCAAAACCATGGAAAGACAAGCACCGACGAATGCAATAGTGGACGCAAGAAGAAGCTGTGTGATCGAGACCGCCGGGTGCTAAAGCGCATTGTGACAAAGAACCATAAGACCACAGCTCCAAAAGTGACTGCAGAGCTTAACCAGCATCTTGCAAGCCCGGTATCGACCAGAACTGTACGTCGCGAGCTCCATGGAGCTGGATACCATGGGAGGGCTGCAATTGCCAAACCCTTCCTTTCGCACATCAACATTGAGCGGCGCAGAAAATGGTGTAATGACCATAATAATTGGTGGAAGAATGTAGTCTACTCCGACGAATCCTCCTTTACGCTATTTCCATGTTCCGGTCGAGTTTACGTCTGGAGACAGCCTAAAGATGCTTATGACCCCGACTGCCTGACCCCAACCGTTAAGCATGGAGGCGGATCTGTGATGGTTTGGGCAGCAATATCGTGGAATACTCTTGGCCCAGCTGTAGTACTGCATGGTAGGGTTAACTCCCAGGTCTATCTGTCAATATTGGCTGACCAGGTCCATCCCATGGTCCAAACGCTGTTTCCCAATGGCGGCGCCGTCTTCCAGGATGATAATGCACCAATCCACACCGCTGAGGTCGTTAAAAACTGGTTTGAAGAGCATGTTAGTGAAGTAGAACGTTTGGATTAGCCTCCACAATCCCCGGATCTTAACATTATCGAGCATCTGTGGTGTCAGTTGGAGCAGCAGGTCAGAAGCCGATTCCCACCGCCGGCGTCTTTGGAGGAACTGGAGCAGGGTTTGCTCGACGAATGGCTCAGGATTCCTCTAGCCACTGTCCAAAAGCTGTATGAATCAATTCCCCGACGCATTGCAGCTGTTATTGCCGCTAAAGGAGGACCAACTCCATATTAAGAATAAAAACCGCCATTTATCAAGGTGTTCATATTATTTTGTCCAACCCCTGTATATGCTTCAATTTAAGTTATCTTCTTTTACTCGATGAAAAATTTTAAACAGTGTTGTATTTCAAATGAAGCCTAAAGGTCTTACCAATTTGTGTAGCACTGGATTTTCTATAAAAAATGTAAACCCTCTGGTAGGTTTTAACTTTGTCAAGACTAAATTGTGGAGTTGGATAGCAACTAAACGTTCAACATAACTTTAGCCCTTTAATTTTCTTTTGTGTTTATTTCCAGTGAGAGCACAACTCTGTCAGGACCATTTTTCTCATTATTTCTTTGTCGTTAATTTTTGTAGTTGTAGCTGGCACGTCATATTTAAGCTAAGTCGACAAATTTACTTTAGGGAGTTATGCTTATCACTTTTTTCATGGTCTTAATGAAGATTCACGATAGTGAAGATACCATACATTTAATGACAAATAAGAGGAAGATTGGGAAGAGACTGGGAATTTATAAATTTTTATATGTTTTAGTAAATTAATACGAGTACTAGATTACACTATCTTTACAGGTTTGGGTGAGTGAAAACTCTTGATAAATATAAATACATTATTACAATTTTCACAATATTACAATAATTTTAACAAAACATACAATTGTTAGTTAACCATAGTTGTTGTAGCCAACTAACCCCCAAAAAGCCTGTAGGCTAATTCTTTATTTGTTTCCACATGCTGTAAGCTGAATCTTATCTTCAAACTTTTTGATAACTCCATTGTGGTTCATAGCTAATAAAGCTCTTAGGTACGAGCTTCAAACTATAAATTTTAGTTAAATATGATTCAGCTAGGCTATGTTGTGAACTTGTGACCACTTTGCAACACCATTTCCCGTTGGATCAGTGAGGTTAAACGATGTTGGAACTGTTCAATGGTTGGATGGGCGACTGTTCTCTGCATTCCTATGATATGAGTGGTTCGGACCCCTCTGTCACATGACCTTTGCCGTTCCGAAGGAGGTGCTAGGTGGCAATATGAGATTTAGGGAGTACAGTTAGTTTTACCTACAAAAGGTATCTTGCGAAGTCGCGTACAGTCTTAAGATAACACACTACTGGTAGACTAAATCCTAATTCATTTTTAAATTTCAATTTAGTCTTCATATAGCTGGATTTCAGATAGGTAATTAGACTTAAGCCTTATTTATAAATCAGGATTTAGCCACTTAATCCCCAAGTTTGCAACCTAAAATTTTAGGTGAAAAGTTAATTCTCTTTCAGGAAGAATGTTCCATCATCATTTGTTAAACGTCGTAGAATTAGGCAATGAAAGTTACAAGAATCTCTCGGACATTTCTGGGCCAAAGTATCCGTTGGGACGAAACGTTGTTATTTTCTGTGGCCCCGAGTTTGATGAAGACGAAAGATACCGCAGATTGAAGAATATTTTGATTGCCTTCTATTGCAAGGCTTTAAGCACACCATCTTATTTCTTCTTAAAGATGGAAAATTATATTTTAGGAGCTATAGGTTAGTCATTTAAGCTTTCATTCTGTTCTTGGGCTTACGTACGATAGATAAACCTTTGTAGGGTGTTAAGGAAAGTAACATTTACAAATGGAAAACTTCAGATACTTAAACCATAAATTACCTATGTTATGAAAAAGGAATTGCAGGTTTTGTTTCAGAGATTTGAAAGCATTTTTATTTTCTTGGAATGTGTGGAAGAGAGTTTGTTACAACTATAAAAAGTTAAGACGCAAAGCTAAAGACTTTTAAAGTAAGTCCTGTTACAGTAAAGAAATGGTACCAAACCTAAAAAGCAGCTCTCGTGTCAAACATTCATATTCCTTGCTTTCATTGAATTGAAGGGATTGCAGAAAAATTTTACATCTTCTTATATTAGTTGTAAAAAGCCACTTAATGTTTTGTCCTTTCTTTAATCTACGTTTTTGCCTGTATTTATATTTGCCATATCAGCTATTCATTAAATTGTACATAAATACTGTGGACCGAAAATACAGAAATCAATTGCAGGCACAAGAATATATAGGGACCATCACCAGGTAATATAGTATCACCCCTAACACACCACTAACCATTTCTATTTCTCTGCTTCTTGTTAATTCGCCACACTTATACCAATTCCATGATTATTCACACATCTACTAGTTACATCTTTCCATCTTCACGGTTTTTCTCTACTCACACCTACGCAATCATTATGGGGGGGATACTTTATTCACAATTCTCTCATTATTCTTTCTCTACACATACCCAGACCAATGCGGCATACCTCTCATCTCCTCTCTTTTTCACATACTCATTTCACGCGTTTCCCGAACATTTTCACTTCTCGTAGTCAGTTCGTTTCATACCAGTCTTTATTTCTTAAGTTATTCTTTCCAAAAGGCTACAGTAGGCCCTAAATCGAAAACCTCTTATTTAACCTTTTAACCAGAAGCCTCAGAAAGAAAAAAAAGGAAGACTTTTCTGTATTACCATTACTTATTTTGGAAAACAAAAGTAAAAGAGGGTTGTTTCGATGAAAACATTTGGAATAAAGATTCTCGAGCTACCAACACGTTTTATGTAGTATTCAACTGGAGAACTGTTAAAAATATTTACTCAAGAATTCAAACTTTCAGCATGGGAGCATTTGTTGTAACGTTGTAACAAAGCTTTGCTTCATTTCTTGTGGACCAAGATCATACGGAACCAGGGTTGGCAAAAACCTGGGTTTTTCACAAAAAAACCAAACCAACTGGGTTTTTGCTGGGTGTTTGGTTTTTTGATGGGTTGAATTTTTTTTTAGAAAGGTTCGATAATTATGTAGTGCCTAATTTATCTTTTATTTTATTAATTTATTTGTCTAATCTACAATATATATTAAAAAGATCTTTATTTCACAGAAAGTTCAGATATGAGAGATAATAATGACATTAGAATTTTCTCCATTTTAATTTTAGTTCTTTCCTTTATTTTTTAACAGCAGATTTCAGCTTTATTTAGACCTAACTCAAATTTAAATTTTTAAGATGCCAAAGAGTTATAGAGGTGGAAGATCTAAAACTAGCGAATGGGACGAGGTGACTTTATTAAGTGATCAGCCTACTAGAGTACTATGCCATTATTGCAAAGAAAGTATCACTCGAAAAACAGAGAGTGAAACATCATCTAGAGAAATGCAGTAAAAAAAAAGTGGAATGTTTTGAAAATGAGGCGAGAGGTATGCTGAGACTCGAATTTGGAGCATCAGTTGAAACTGATTCACTTCCTCCAACTTTGGCTTCTGGCAAAGATGATCCAAAGATTATAAGTGAAAATGTGCCTGAAATGAGTGACACCAGTGCAGGTTCTTCATCATCCACATTCTGTCATTCAACACCAATAAAGCATGATAAAAGGCAAAGATCAATTACACCATTTGTGGTAAGAACGACTGTGGACCAAAAGGAAGAATTAGATTTACAAGTTGCAAGGTTCTTTTTTTCAGCTAACATACCCTTCAACGTTTCAGAAAATAAAGAATTTATAAAATTAATCAAAGGTCTAAGATCAGGATATGAACCACCAAACAGGAAAAGGTTGGCATTGATCTGTTAATAAAAGTTAATGATTAAGTAATGCATGAAATGAAGAATGACCTTAATCTTGATAATTAAGCAGATTACATTTTCTCCAATGTTTTCAAAAGTTTTTTCCCGATTTCAATGAAATTTGTAACAAATAATCACTATGTAGCAGCATTGTTGGTATTCATTTCGATAAAAATTTTTGATGATTAAAATAATTATCTCATTTTATAGAAAAATATGTAAAATATTGTGTTCCGACTTATTAAGCAAGTATTCTATTTACGAATCTAAATGGTGAAAATGGGTAAGAAGAAGGATTTAACATTAACTGAGAAAAGAAAAATAATCAAGTTACTCGCTGAAAATATAAAATCTATTGAAATTGCGAAGCAATTTGGCAGAGCTTATCGAACTGTAAACAAGTTTGTAGCGGAGAGTACCAAACTGAGGCAGCGAAGTGATAAAGGAGCTATAAGAAAAGTGACAAGGCGGCAGATATCTGTAATCAAGCGCAAATTGTAAATCATCCGTTGTCCTCAAGTAAAGAGGTTTTTGAGCAGGCTAGCATACATAATGTACCAAGAACATCTCGATGTGGAATCCTCCAAACAATTGGTAAGACGTGTAAACCTACGATTCAGTCACCATTAACACCCAGGTACAAGAAGCAGCGTGTTGAATGGGCGCGTCAGTACGTGAAAACAGATTTTAATACTGTATTGTTCACCGATGAATGAAAAGCAACCCTTGAGGACTTGATGTTTGGTCAAGAAGATGGATTGCTGAGAGCCAATTTCTACCATCGAGATTAAGACGCCAACAAGGTTGAGGTAGTGTCATGTTTTGGGCAGGATTGATAGGCAATGAAGTAGCTGTCCCATACAGAGTGCCTGATCTGATGGTGTAAAAATGAATGCCCAGTCTTACACAAACTTTGTAAAAGAAAACCTCATTCCATGGTAGAGATTGACCCTTAGCAATCCATCTTCTTGACCAACCATCAGATCCCTCAAGGGCTGCTCTTCATTCATCGGTTAACAATACAGTATTAAAATCTGTTTTCACGTACTGACGCGCCCATTCAACACGCTGCTTCTTGTACCTGGGTGTTAATGGTGATTGAATCGTAGGTTTACACGTCTTGCCAATTGTTTGGAGGATTCCACATCGAGATGTTCTTGGTACATTATGTATGCCAGCCTGCTCAAAAACATCTTTACTTGAGGACAATGGATGCTTTGCAATTTGCGCTTGATTACAGATATCTGCCGCCTTGTCACTTTTCTTATAGCTCCTTTATCACTTCGCTGCCTCAGTTTGGTACCCTCCGCTACAAACTTGTTTACAGTTCGATAAGCTCTGCCAAACTGCTTCGCAATTTCAAGAGATTTTATATTTTCAGCGAGTAACTTGACTATTTTTCTTTTCTCAGTTAATGTTAAATCTTTCTTCTTACCCATTTTCACCATTTAGATCCGTAAATAGAATACTTGCTTAATAAGTCGGAACACAATATTTTACATATTTTAAAAAAAAATGAGTTATTTTAATTATCAAAATATTTTATCGAAATGAATACCATCAATGCTGCTATATATAGTGATTATTTGCTACAAATTTCATTGAAATCGGGGAAAAACGTATAAAAACATTGGAGAAAATGTAATCTACAGATCTACAGAAGCTAAGGCTAACAAAGACCCGAAGATCCACTCTAAGGTTAGCCCTAGAGAAAGGAAAGAGTAGGGGGTTAAGAGAAGAGAATAAGGGGATAAGTAAGTAGCAACACCTATCACTCGTGGGTTAACATTCATTCAGAAAAAGAGAAAAAAGACTCACCATCATCATCCGCCGGCCACTGCCGACAAGTCGGAAAAATAATCGAAGAGAATAGGAGAGGGGTGAAAGATGAAAAGAAGTAAAATAAGAACGCTTAAAAACCATGCAAACAGTCTTAACTCACTGTCATACCATGCAAACTACGGACATGCAAGTAAAGAGAGTTACAGACATGCAAGTAAGGAGAGGATAAGGAGAAAAAAAAAGTAGGTAAAGTTAAACAAAAAGTGGGTTAGTTTACGCTACGAGCTACATCTACGTTCGTGTTTCTAATTTATTTTTTATTTTATTGCTGGCATCACACGTTGGCATGTCAAAAGCTGACATTAATCGTTAACAGACTCATGCTACCACCACTCCGCGAGCTCCTGTTGCTAATTGTTTTGTTTTAAATTTTAAACAACGTTAGTATTTTAAAATGTCTGTCAAGACGGTTTTTAAACACATTAACGCTGGTAGAGTTCACGACGGGCGCGGGAAGATTATTCCATTTATCAATTACTTTAAACGTAAAGAGGTTTTTAGCGATATTAGTAATGAAACGTCTGCCACGCAACTTAAATCCGTTATTACGAGTATTGCTATTATCGAAAGAACAATTTGTCAAAATTTCCGTTATCGATGTTATTAACGATTTTGAAAACTTCAATAAGCTACCCCCTTAATCTCCTAGTTTCGAGTGAATGCAAGTCTAACTCTTTAATCCTATCTTCATAAGGCTTGTTGCGCAATGACGGAATTAGTTTCGTGGCACGACGCTGAACCCTTTCATCAATATCCTCATGCAAATATAGGCACCAAAACTGAACGGCATATTCTAAATGAGGCCTGACTAGGTACTTGTAAAGGGGCAATATAATATCTTTCGATTTAAATTCGAAATTACACGCTATGAAGCCTAACATCCTATTAGCATTTGCGCAAGACTCCAGGCACTAGTTCCTAACCTTTAAATCCTTAGATACGCGTACGCCTAAATCTACTTCCTCGTCAACGCTCGCTAACTCTCTACCATCAATCGTGTACGTATAATTATTGTTACGAGAACCTTGCAAAACTTTACATTTGTCAACGTTAAATTGCATCTGCCACTTATCCGTCCACTCCATAATCCTATTTACATCGTCTTGGAGCCTATTTCTATCGTCCTCGTTAACAACCTTACCGCCTATTTTAGTATCGTCCGCGAATTTTGACAAGTTACTAGTCAATCCTACATCTATGTCGTTAATGTAGATTACGAATAGCAATGGGACTAACACTGAACCCTGTGGAACACCGCTACCTACATCCAACCACCCCGATTCACTACCATTAACAACGACCCTCTGTCTCCTAGCACGAAGCCATTCCTCTAACCAGTTAGCTACCTGACCGCGTATACCGTGCGCTTTAACCTTCGCAATTAATCTTCTCTGCGGAACTGTATCGAACGCCTTTTTAAAATCTAAATAAATAACGTCAGCCGCTCTATGCCTATCGTATTCGCGCACTATTTCGTTATAAAATTCTAACAAATTAGTTAAACAAGATCTATGGCGTCGAAACCCATGCTGACTACTATTAATCAAATCCCTACTTTCTAAGTGATCGATGATACGATCCCCAACTACTGATTCCAAAAGTTTACCGACAATTGACGTTAAGCTAATGGGGCCTATAATTGCTAGCTAGCTGCGGTGGCCTTTTTTAAAAATGGGCGTGACGTTAGCTAATTTGAAGTCTTCAGGAATAATCCCCGTTTCCAGTGACTGATTAAAAATCTTCGTTAAGGGGACTACAATAACGTCTTTCAACTCTTTCAAATGTCTGGGATAACGTCAGCTGGAGCCTTGCTAACTTTTAGCTTATCGATATAATGCGCAATCTCACCATCGTAAACAGTTATTTCATCCAAAATAGTCTCGCTACTAAATGGAACGATATCATCCACGTCGGGGGCATTATTTACGTCTTCTACGGTAAAAACTGTCGCAAAAAAGTTATTGAAAATACCCGCCATCGCCTGAGCGTCAGAAGCCAAAGCGCCGTTAACATCCACTAGAGGGCCTATGTTATCTTTTATCGGCTTACGATTATTGACGTAGTCAAAAACTTTTTTGGATTATGTTTACTATCCGCAGCTATAAGTATCTCTAAATTACGCTTAGCATTCCTAACTGATCTTCTAACCTGACGTCTAAGCTCGGTATATCTATTAAAGTTAGCTGCCGTGCCATTGCGTTTATTAAGTCTATACCCTCTGTTACGCTCGTTATGAACTCGCCTATTTCCCTAGTCCACCACTTGGGCCTACCATGATTTCTAGCGCGCTTGGGCCTACGAAGAATAAACTCCCTTTCAATATTCATAAAACTTTCTTTAAATGCCTCCCAATGCAAATTTGTCATTACCCATAAATAAGTTATCCCAATCCACTACTCTCATCCTATCCGCAAAACTATCAAAAATTAGCCCTACGAAAATCAGGGACTTCTATTACGTTACTATTCTTAGTATTTTCTATCAATAACTTAAAACTAAGAATTTGATGATCACTACATCCTAAACTCTCGCCTACTTCTGAACCTTCGACTATATTTTCGCCGTTCGTCATCACCAAATCTAAAATATTGTCACCGTGGCGTTGGTTCGGTAATCATCTGTCGTAAAAAAATATCTTCCATGAACTCAATCAATCTCAAACCCTCCTCATTACCAGTAAAAGTCTCGTAATTAACATTAGGGCAGTTAAAGTCTCCGACAATTATACTATTCCGATTGTCAATAAAGTTACCAAGAAGCGAGTAAAATCTAGTATCGGTATCGAGGGGTTGAACGGGAGGTCTATAAACAACAACAAAATTAAAACTAATACTACGCGTCCTAACTTCAACGCATATCGCATTAATTGCTGCCGGAAAATCTATCTTAACCTCGACTGCCCTAAGGGAATTACGAATGTACATCAAAACGCCGCCACCAAACCTATGTAACCTATCATTAGTAGAGAGTTTAAAACCCGGTACATCAAGTTCCCCCAACAATCCGAGTCACGGTATTTAACCACGTTTCAGTGACAGCAACTATATCATAGTTGCCGGAATAAATTATCGCCTAAATTCATTTAATTTATTTCTAATACTACGCGCGTTACAATGAAAGACGTTTAAATTATTTTTTACCACGGGTCGGCGTTTTAAACTATTTTTCATGTCGGGCCAGCGTTTCTCGGACCCACAACTTTTAAAGACGACTTCGACCTATACAGCTTTCGAACGTTTTCGTCAATTAACCTACCTAGCCTAGCATTACCTATTTCATTAAAATGCACCCTCATCTTTTATAAAAAGGCTAGGATCACTGAATTCTGACCACAGCTTTACGAAGGGTACATTCTCCTCAACACAAATCTCTTCTAATTTAGTATTAAAAAATATTGTTTTTGACGTAGTCCTAAGACCCAAACCGTGCCTAGGGGTAATACCTAGAACTAAAGACCTATCTGACCTCGCCTTCAGGGACCTAATTAACCCCCTATATCTCTCCAAAAGGTCAGCACTCTCGTATCAGGCCTATACGAGTCGTTGCCTCCTACCATCGTCACCAACATCGAATGACGGGAGGCAACGTCAATCCTATCCACTTCGTCCCTAACTCTGTCAACCCTGGTCCCTGGGAGACAGACCCTCCTCCTCTTGGTTGGATGCCGTTCAACTAAAGAGTCCCCAATTAAAATAGTTTCCCCCTCATTCACGTCCCTTTCCAAATGGGCGAAAGGGTTCGAAACCTCGATATGGGGGGGGGTGATTCCTATCACCTAACGTACGCGGCCTAGCTCTACCCTTAACTTCTCTAAATCTCTCCCCATCTACTAATCTCGGATCAACCTTAATCCCTTCCTCAACTCTATCCAACCTTCCCGAAAAGCTACCTAAACTAGAAACTAGGTTACGCACCTCACCCTTCAAATTACTAACGTCTTCAACGTTAGTATTGGTTCGGCTTTCGTCAACCGTAGCCCTACCCACTGCCCTCATCAAGCGTTGCAAGTCTTTCCGTTACCTCACGTACACTGCGTTTTATGTCAACTATTTCCTCCATTAACTCGCAAAAGAAACAAACTGATCTCTCGGTAATCGCCATAGGACCGCCGTTATAATCTTTAAATTCCGAATACCATAGGTTTACCCGACACCTAACACACGACGCTTTCTGCGACTGCATCGCGCAGTTAAAAATTAGTTTATAACCGTCACAAGTTTAAGTTAAATTAAGCCGGCACGCTATGAAAACTTTTAAATCACCAAAAACCACTAATATTCAATTACTTAACTATAACAATGTGAATATAAACGCAAGTATATAAAATTCAAAACTTTCCAAAAGTAAAATTCTTAGCAATATGCAAAAGTAGATGCAATATCAGAGCTCAGGAAATGCGTCCATTCAGTACAGAGTCTGGCTGACGAATGATGGCTGGAGTTCAGTAGGTAATGATCCTATTATTGCGCACAGTATTCATAATGGAAAAAAGCCATATCTGATTTCAGCAGTAGATGCTGGAAGTACAAAAAAGACAGCAGAATATTGTACACAGTTAGCTACAGAAGCAATAACAAAAACTAAAGAAATATATGGCATTGATGTAAGTATAACTATTTTGTAGGTGCATTTTATTTTAGTTATAAATTAAATGTAATTCTCCGCCTTGACATACTCAAATGCTCAGTTCTTTTTATGAGTTATGACATTTTATTTTCAGGTATTTGCTATATGCATTGATAACGAAAACAAAATGATAAGAATGAGAGAAATTCTTAAGGAGGACAACTACAGTCTTATTACTTATGGCTGTTCAGCACACCATCTAAACTTGGTAGAAAAAGATGTCTCCCAAAATCAGTTCTCAAGCATGTTGTAAAAATTAACAAATATTTCCGAAACCATCACCAACCTCATATAAGCTAAAAACAAATCCAATAAATTAGCTACTGTCAGCTTTACTTTTATGCATTAGCACTGTCAGTGTTAGCATTAGCACTGTCACCAGTGTGAATCTTAATTCACGACTCATTAATAAGTTGCATAGGCTATTTATTTATGCTGTCAAATCCAGCAATATTTGTAATAAAAATTTATATTTTAGGGTTGGTTAATGGAGAAAGGAGGTATGATGCCGCAACTACCAAATGAAACCAGATGGAATTCTCAGTTAGAATGCATAAAAACCTATTTGTCAAATTACTCTCTATATATAGAAATTAGAGGAGAGCATATTGAAGACATTGACCACAACATCGGAAAATTGATAGATAACTTATCTATACAGAGAGAGGCACTCAATTTACAGTCACAACTCTTACTTGTTGGAAATGCTCTAGATAAGGTGTGTTTATATTATGCAGTTAAAATTATTAACTTTAAATACCAATATTAATTTAAAGATATTTTATAGACTTATAGTGCACATTTTATTTATAGAATCCTGTACTAAAGCACTACTAATAAATAATTAAAATACACTTCATTTTGTGTGTGTTGTAACTTGTAACACCAAAAAATAAATTCTAACAATGCATAATTCTAAATGTTTACAGATGTTTTCATTCAGCCACATATAACTTTATAGTTTTTATTTTTTTTGTTATAGTTGCAGGCTGATAATACAACATTATCTGATGCTGTTGAAATTTGGCTCAATTTAATCCAAGATGAAAAATTAGCTCCATACAAAGAAGATATTATTAAGAGATTTAAAAAAGCTATGGAGCCATGTCATCTTTTGGCAAATATAACTGACCCAAAGTATGAAGGTAAATAGGACCTAAATGTTTAACTACTATCAATATATAAAACATAGGTAACTCAACTGTATGGGCAGAAGAGTTTTCTCTAATCTGAATCAAATCATCTGGCATTGCCATATTAGATAACAATTAGCATAAATTAGATACCATAACATAAATTATATAATCTATATTATTAGCTTTATTTTTGTTTCCACACAGTTCTATTATTTTTCAGGACAAAAACTGAATAGAGTTCAAGAAGAGGCTGAAGAATGGCTGATTGAAATAAATTCAGAATACATGGCAGGATATTATGCATTCCGCTTAAAAGACGCACTAATTTTTCCTCCTTATTTATTCAAAGATAGTATAGTGAGCTCTACATCAGCTAGTAATTGGTGGAAAATTGTTGAAATGAAAGAAAAAAAAAGAGACCAGGTTACCATTAGGTTTTGCGAAATTTATGAGATCTATTCATAGTTGTCCGGCCAGTTCCGGATCATTGGAAAGATTTTTTTCAACGTTTGGCTTGGTATGGAGTAAAATGCGAAATAGGTTAGGGAAAGAAAAGGCAAAAATATTGGTTCGAATCTATCGCCACCTAAGGTCAAAATATGCTGAACATACTGATCAATAATCAATATTAGGTACCACTTAAATTATTTAAATTATAAAGCTGAAAAGAAACATGATTTATTTTTAGATATAGGTAGCCAATTAAAAGATAGATAAATTAGATACAGTATTAGATATAAGGTTCATAATGAAACATGTCAAATAAATAGTTTCTGGAAATTTTAGTTTATATTGGCCTTATCACATTAATTATAGTTTATAGTTGTTAATATAAGACTGCATAACCATATTATAAAAAATACCAAGTTAAAAATAAGTTTATGAGAAGTAAATTGATGTTGGTTTTTAGGTTGCGTTTTTGCTGGGTTTTGGTCTTGGGTTTTTGGGTGGGTTTTTGGGTACCAACCCTGTATAGAACTAGCAAGAGAAAATAGAACACTATGTAATCTACATAAAAATATAAGTATTTTGCATCTTTAAGGTAATGTATACGAAAATATCTTTAATTTCAATGCCAACTTGAACAACTAACGAATCGAAGTATAATTTACGGAAATAGAAGTTGTATTTACTGGTATATGTGCGAAACTTCATGAGTTAGTGGGTATCCTGAGTATTACATAAAAATGACCAGGAACAAATACAGAATCGCCGATAAGGTGATTGACTTGCATGAACATCCTGAAAAATCAATTCAACAGATATCTTGTGACCTAAATATATCAGAAACAGCTGTGCATCGAATCATACAGCAATACAACTGCAATGGCACTGTTGTGAACAGAATGCATTTGAAGTTGGGGAGAAAGAGGATAATTACTGCTAATGACGACTCAAAACTTCTAAGAATTTGTAATTAAAGACCCAAGGAAGACGTCATATGGCATTCAAAGAGAGTTGGAAAACTGTTGGGCGAAAATTTCTGCAGGAGCATTAAAAAAAAAGGCTTAAGGACCATAGCATCAACTGTATTCGACCATCTAGAAAGCCATTATTAACAGCAAAGTTGCGTGCAAAGTTGTTGGAATGGGCATGAAATTACAAAGACCTAGACTGGAAATGGTTAAAGTCCCGGGAATGCACACACCCCTTTTTTTCTTATATAGAAAAAGTTGTGCAAAGTTTGTGGTTCATTTTCTGGAATGATCCAGAATATTCAAACACTTCGCACTCATCTCAAAAGAATATAATTAACTTTACGATAAGATACCAGACACCCATTTTACAAATTAAGAAAGTATTACAGCTGTGAATAGCTTTTAATGTCCACAGATGTGGCGTTCATTATCTGGGGTGTTGTTTTTCCGTGTTTTCTTGAGACCTATTATGATAGAATTCGAGTTTATATTTTGGTAAAATTCCAGAGTGCAGACAGTTCGGAGAGTCCATAATTACTAATCTAACCAAACCTAACCTAGAAATGTAGTGATTTGTTTATTAAAGAGCCTATTTAGCCGATATATTAAGAATGCAACAAGTAATTAAGATTTTTTAGTAAAATAACTAAATTAATTTAAATTGTCAAGCTTTTAGGGCGAGGTCGAAAGTTAATACATAAAACAGCACCGAGAGAGAGAGAGAGAGAGAATTTTGTAATTTTCGATTTACATTAAACTGACAAGCTATACTTACAAAATTTTGAGAGCCCAAAAACCTGTGATCCTGTCTGAACAACCTCTAGAATTCAACTCCCCGTATGTAGGATCTTATGGCACCCTTGTAGAGAGTTTTCCCCCACTTCTTCCCCAAATTCCCCCATTTCCAACCGAAACACCCAAAAAAAAATAAAAACCGTTACAATCTCTGAGAAGTTACAACAGACATCTTAAATTTATCTTTCCAAAACGACTATATAAAAAACTATATTAAAAGTTTAATTCGAAATACTTATAAAACTGCTATATTTACAATGTTCATTACAGCCATTTCTCTCGGTGCCCTTTATTAAATTTATTACAAATCATTATAATTTCAATAAACAACACAAAACATTCTCATTAAATACGATTTCAACCCAAACAAACAATAATTTATCGTAATTTGAACATTTATTAAAAAACATTTTAATCTTTAAGAAATATCATTATTAATATTCTTAATTAGGCATTACTACACTCGCCTCACGAATGTAGTGATTCCCCTTCCTTCATTTGTATAATTATTTACTTTACTCTTTCCTCCATTTATCTTTACACTCTTTTCGCTATACTTTATAAATATGGTAGCCGTTGGCCGAGCGAACAGTGGCGTGGTCGTTCTCGGAAACCGTTAGACGCAAAGGGGGAAGGGGTTAATTTCATTCAGATTACACTTTTTAATACTTTTATTTATGCCGAAATGCATTTTAGTTAAACGGGGGAATGCGAGGGGTAAAATTTACATAAACATTTTAATCGGAGGGATCCGAAATCCTATTCTAATTTCACACAATTACATCCTACACAGAGGGACGCCGCCCGGGTGACTGGAGGGTATTTTTAGAAACCCAGCCTTCACGGGCCGACTCCTTGTGTTGCCCATTCGTATTTAATAATTTTAATAAACAAACCATCATTTATCTTAATTTTTACATATTAAATATTATTATCTTCTTCATTAATCAAACATTATATTATCATCTTCTTTATTTAAAAAACATTATTGAAATTCTTAATTAGACATTACTATAGCAACGTATTACCAAGCTTTTATGAATTGTCTCCAAACTGCGTCTGGACTCTGGAATTTTACCCATTTTTCTTTGGTAACTTTAACCGAACAGTATCATTTTCTGGTATTCAGAGTTCAAACATCTTTCTTAAAGAAATTGAAGGGTGCCAAGAGAGCAACTATTCGTCTCTCTCTCTCTCCATGAAGCGTTCTGAGAAGGTTATGGTTGGTCCTTCTTTGGTATCCATGGAACAGCTTTGATTTTTGTGAGTGAAGTGATGTATAGCCAAAGGCCAAAACTATATACCAGCGTTAAAAGAAAAGTTGTCGTGTCTCTCTGACAAATGGTTTGTATGTAGAAAATGGTAGTTTTAACAAAATATGGCACCATGTCGTGCAGAGAATGTGAAAAGAGTATTTTGAGGAAGAGCTGGGCATTTGCGGCATATTTTGCGGTACTGCGGTACTTGCGGTACCACCGCACTACCACTCGAAAGTCTTTGATCAATTTTGAAATGGCTAATGCATAAGGAAGACATTTCAACTAAGGAAAAGCTTATAAGACGTTTGGCTGAGTGATCCAGAAATTACCAACATTTTTAAATCATTGGTATAGTGGATGTGATTTGAAGACGTTTTAAAAGCAAATGTTGGGTGGGGTCACACAAAGTACTGTATTAAAATAATAGTAATGGTTCATTTTTCTGGCCAGTAGTGTACAAGCCTACTAGAGCAGAAAGGGTTTTGTGAGAAATATAATAGGCCTACATAAAAAATATCATGCAGACTTTTTACATTATTATAAAAATTAAGTAGGGCCACATTTATTTCTAGTTTTCAGTATTGTAGTTTTACTTGTCCTCGTGGTATGCATACGATCAAGATTATTTTACAAATCTTAAAAGATTAGTTAAGTTTTTGTTTACACTATTCAGTAACCAAGTTTCGATTGAATTAGACCATTAGATTTATTAGTTTTACTCAAGTTTTATTCGTTGTTTAAATGTTTTGCCTTAACAGTATGGTACTTCAAAAGTTGAAATATTTGTGATGTATAATATATATCAGCCATTTTAGGTTTTACGATATTTATTGCGTAGGAATTTGGTAATTCAATGGTGATGATTAATCAGTCTTCACTTTTTTTATCAGAATTTTATTAAAGAAATCGGAAACGAGGAAGACAAGAATCGAGTTGGAGGAAATTGGTCCTTCATCAACCATGGTAATCAGGAAGTCTAAACTGGCATCATATGATCTCTTCAAAATAGCTTGCAAACAGCCCAAGAAACTGACGGTAATATTTAAAGCAGTTTTTAAATATCTCTAGTGGAAAAATTTGTGAAACAAGTTGTGGCTGCGTAATTATTAATTAACGATTAGTACGGTAAGAACATTTGGAGGGGGAAAACTGAAAGTAGAATGACCAAAATTGTTAGCGTTGTATAAAAGTTTCTCCACAGATTGGAGGCGAGGCAAAAATGTGGATGTCTTACGTTAATGTGGGTGTGAATCGTAAAGATTGAAAGAAAGATGGATATAGGGCTTAAGTCATTTGGTATGATCAAAGATGATTAGTATGACATTATATTGTATGGAAATGAATTGTATAACGTATGTGAATTCCCAGACGAGAAAGATTGAAGCAGAAATGGCTTATGAGAAGGAATAAATGAAAGCTTCATGATAAATTACTACTTTTGAAGTATTTCACGGGTTTTGTGCATAGCGATGTTTGAACTTGTTTCAAGAAAGTGGTACAGTATTTGTATTGTCTTATCCTTATTAAAATATCGATTACTAGGATAGTTTACCACTTTTTCGGGGCGTATATCATTGTATTGTTTATTTTAAAAGTGATACTGGCAATCTGGGAAGATAATACCAAGCAGAACTAGGTGTTTCGCTTCTAAAGCTTAATGATACAGATGTGGTTCATGTTGTTAATTTTCAGGCTTTGTGTTTATAACTATAGACGTATGCTTTTGTTGTTGCAATTTAGGGATTATCCCTTTTTGGTAACTATGCGGGCAGAGGGCTACGTCATGGCCATGTCGTAACACCACTTCCCATAGATCAGCGAAGTTAAACGACATTGGGTCTGGGAAGTAGTTGGGTGGGTGACCAGCCTCTACGTCCAGATATGGCGACCCGTTATTCGAATCCCACGTAAAGCTGTAGGTTCCCTTTGCCACGTGGTCTTCGTCGTTACGGAGGAGGTTAAACAACCCCCATTGCAAAATATCATCGTGCAGTAGAATTTCTTTACATGGTTACACTTTGAATAAATTTATTAGAGGTGTACCGGAATTCCGGTTCCGATTCCGGTTCCTGCTGACAGGAATTCCGGCCATTTATTGCGACCGGAACTCTGTCTGATATCCTGCCAATCTGGAATCATTCAGTTTTTAATGATATTAAATAAAAATACAGAAGTAAAATAGAATTATTTATAAACAGATTTTTATATATTTATGCAAAGTCCTTAGCCATTCCTTTGGCTACATGCATGTGTCAAATAACAAATGAAATATATTATAAAACATTCACAATTTTCCTTGCTAGGTAGTTTTTATATTGTTTTACGATAATAAAACAAAAATTATAAAACTGTTTATTTTGAAATTGACATTTTTCACGATTTTTGTATATAGCTACATTAGCTAAATTATATAAAAAAAGTTCCTTGCTTAATGTTTTCCTCAACAAAAGAAACGCTAGATTTATATTGAATTATAATATAAACACAGCATAGAAAAGAGTGGAAGAGAAAAATCAAAAGACAGTAACTTTTGTTTAAAAGGAAAAAAAACCTGTGCTCAATAGCTGAAATTATACCTCAATAAGTTAGCATGAAGAAAATGAAGTTTATCAGCCATTTCTGGCAATAGGCGATTCCGTCGTTCCGTGTAAATGTTACCTGCTTGGCTAAACATCTGCTCACTGAACACACTTGAAGACGGAGCTGATAAATAATTTCTTGCTACTTTGGCAAGATTTGTAGTAGAAAACATTCCTTTATTTTCATTCCACCAGGTGAGAGGATTAGAGTTCAGGACTGTCAATTTGAGGTGAGTCAAGGTATAACTCAATTTCATTATGAATTCTGTTGTTGATGGAATGCTCTCTGGTGACTTTCCTTTTCTTTCTTTTAGTCATTTTAGATTCAGGTTCTTCCTTAATTTATTTGCGCTTTTTTTTCTGATTGTGTATCACTTTTTCAAAGCAATCCCAAAATGATTGTGTCTGGTGAATTTTTGTCAAATTTGTCAATCTCATAATCATCACTTGAGGTTTTCATTTTTACTTTCTTCTCCCATTTTGTTTACAAACAATACTTCTTCTTTCGGCCAAATCCTTAATTTGTCATAGTCATAAGTGTTGGTGAATGGTGACAGTTTGTATTGTGGATTAAGGACAGTAGCAAGTGCAAAACATTTTTTGTCATACAATGATCCAAACCGCTCAGATATAGAGTTGAGTAACTCTGTCTTCATGGTTTCTACTCCAGATCTATCCCAAGTTTCTCAAGGTACATTCTTAGGGTTTTGATAGCTGGGATAACAATTGATAGTGATGCATCTTCAGAGCTTAATCTCAATGTGAGGTCCTTAAATGGTTCTAATACATTTATTACATTTTCAATCAGTGCCCATTGGTTAGGTGCTAGCACGTCTAAGTTATTTTCAACACCATATAGAGTTAATGCGTGTTTCTGTTCTAGTATGTGAGCTAGCATATCATAAGTTGAATTCCATTGGGTCCCGATATCTTGAATTAGCTTGTGGTTTTGAATGCTTAAAGTGTTTTGAATGCTGGTCAATTTTGATGTGGCTAAGGCTGATCAAAGCCATGTTTTTGCTCACTGCTACAGCATCTTTAACTGTTCTTTGAGCAAATAAAGCATCATGTATAACCAACTGTAATGTATGTATAAAGCAAGACTCCTTATTTAATCCTTCTAATCTATCACCTTTGCCTATATTTGCAGCATTGTCTGTTATAATAGTATGTATCTTATTATCCTCAAGATTCCAATCTGTTATCAGTTCTTTAATTTTTTTACCTACATTTTCTGCTGTATGGCAATCTCTAAAGCTGCTGATTTGTAATGTTGCACTTTCTGCATTGAATTCCTCAGTCACCCAATGTCCCAAAAAGCTTAAAAAGCTTTCATTATTGTACGAACATGTCCATATGTCTGCAGTTAAAGATATGTATTCAGCATTGTTAATTTCATTAAGTATTTTATTTTTTACTCTAGTATATATGTCTGGAATAACCTGCTCACTAAAATATCTTCTAAGTAGAAGGTAGGTTGTACTGTGGAGCCAAATGCTCTATCAGTCTTTTAAATCCCTTATCTTCAACTAAAGAAAATGGCTGCTGATCAGCAGCAGTCATTCCTCCTATTTTCCTATGAATTTCTATACTTCTTTTGTCATTTATATCCCAAATTTTCTTTTTTTCTATCACCTGAAAAATTGTTGGTTGTTTCGAGTTCTTTGCTGGAGTTGCAGAGGAAGTCATAGCTTCTTCAGAGGGTCTTTTATTTGGTTCATCTTTCTTCATTTTCTCTGTTTGTACCAAATCATAAACATTATGTAGGTGCTTAAAAAGCGGGATGCTATAATATTTGCTACCTTTATTGCTAGGTCCTCTTGATACAAGTCTCTCTTCAGGACATAGAGTGCAAATAGCTTTACTGCTAAATTTATCATCAATTCTAAAATATTTCCAAATTCCAGAAGTCGGCATTTTTAAAAAAATTATTATTGTAGAATATAGACTATAACTTAGCCAGCCTTATGCGTATGAAAAAAAATATATATATGTAAATGAAATATAGTTAATATTTATATCTGTAAAGAGAAAACAGAGAAGTGATGAAACAAGTGAAATAATATCTTACTTGATAATGAGGCGCCACGTGCGAGAACCATCTAAGTGCCAAAAATAAAAATTGCCAGAAAACGCAGTTGAAGTTTACCAATTCAGAAATTAATAATATATATATATTATTTAAAATTATAGACCTACTAGTTAGGGCCTAAGCTAACACAAAAGGTTCCGGCAGCCGGATATTCCGGCTTTCGGTTGTAACCAAAATTTGTTGCTCATATATTCCGGCTTCCGGTTTCCGGCCATAAAACTGGTTCCGGTACACCTCTACAATTTATCTTTGAAAGTCCACTGATCATGTAATAAGGAACTTTGGGGAAGTAAGAACTATTAAATTCCTTTATTTTTACTTATCATTTAACAAACCCCATGAAGTGTTTTGAGTATAATTGCTTCCTCATACAATAACGAATACAATCTCGTATCGTACTAGGAAATGATAAAAATAAAACTTGTAACTATGGATATACGGTAGTGCCTCTTATATAGCCACCAAGGATTGAAGTTGTATATATTTTACAAGGTTATAGAGATTGAGTTCTAAAACCTCCGTTAAGTAGTGTTTTAAATAGACCGCTTAGAGGTATTGCTACAAGCGTAAGCTACCTCCTTTACACACCTTACTTATAAACTAGTCGATTCATTTTTTAATGTATTTTCATATTCAAAACATTTTTTGTTGTAATATAATAGTTGTGCTCGGGAAGTCTCTGTTGGAAATGGCTTTGGTATTAATTAGACCCAAAATTAGTTTAATATTAATGAGGAACTCTATAATAAGAAAAAGGATAAGAAGAAAATGTATATGGCAGGTGCTTGGAGTGTATGGTGTCATATGGTGTCAATGGTAAGTTGTTAAGTACATTGAAGTTTTTATGTGGGTTGTAGTGCTTGCTTAAGAATTAAGGGGGAGTTCATTGACTGGTTCAGAATTAATTTTGGAGTATGACATGTCTGTATGTCTCCATGGCTATTTAGTGTGTACATGGATGGTTTAATGCCTGAGATGAAGGCAGGAGTATTAGAGAGGAGTAAATTTGAGTTTGGGAGATCGGAATTTGCTGATTTGCTGATGTGGTATCTCAGTGTGAAGGGCCACGTCGAGACTTTGTCGCAACACCGCTACCTATCGATCAGCAAAGTTAAGAGACATTGGTTCTGGATTGTAGTTGGGTGGGGGCGGCCGTCCTCTGCGTTCAGGTGAAGCAGCAACCCGTGGTTCGGATCTGACATAAAGCTGTAGGTCCCTCCTTCACATGACCTTTGTTTCTTGCTATGAAAGTTGAACAACTCAAAAATACACGCTTGTGTGTGAAACAGAAGGAATTAGGGAGGGCAGTGACGAGTTTTCTTGACGCATGTGGAAGATTATTGAATATGAATATAAACATATTGTGGTTTATCACCTGGAAGGCGAGAGTCGGTACGTGATACTGTGGTGAATGAAGAATAGAGGCAGACATTGGGTAATAGTAATAGGTAATAGTAATAGACTATTACAGGATTTTTCATGTAATAGTAATAGATCATAATTTTTTTGCTGTAATAGTAATAGAAGGCAAAGTAGATAATAGTCTATTACTTTTCTATTACAGTGGCAATGGACATATTGTGTGAACAAAGAACTGAAAAAATGAACTAAATCTACTCTACACTAAAATAAACATGTATGTGAAATTGTGAACTAATATTGTGGAAATTTTTTTCTTCAATAAAGTAAAATTTATCAAGAACTACACTCCCACAGTCTCTGAAATTGTAATGATTTGGTTGAAACAAATATTTGTTAACACACTGCTTCTAATTGCATTTAAATAGACAAAGATACTTTTCAAATGAGTGAAGTACCCCACATACAAAAGTAATAGTAATAGATGACCAAGTAATAGTAATAGATGAAAAATAAAGTAATAGTAATAGAAGAAATCAAAAGTAATATTAATAGAAACCCATTAATAGACCCCATGTCTGATTAGAGGTTGTGAAAGAATTTTAATATCGAGGGGTAGGCACAATAAAAGACTTCGAAGGAAGAAAGTGTTAGAGTGTAGGTGCAGTATAGGTTTACATGAAAATGTATGGATGTCAGTCGCTTGTTTAAAAAAATGGGTAAAAATGGGGAGTGAATAAAAAAATGTATCATTAACTATCATAAATATGCGATATAATGGTTATATAATACATAATGTCTGTTGATTAAATTAAATGTCACTTTCCACAATTAAAAATAAAAATGTCGCGGTTTTGTAAGGTAACCCAAAGAGTTGGGAAGGGAGGGGGGATGCATAGACGTTTGTGGGTAGGTCTGCTATTGAAACCTAAACTGCGGCAGTTCGAACCCTGCTTCCAGACCTTCGCAAGCCCACAGGTCTTTGGCAGGCCGCTCACTGAATTGTGTGGCGATTGCGATGACGGCAACTTAAATCTTAAGCAAGTCGCCCCGACCCATATCTGCACAATGACAACATCCAACG
>JAJOZX010012412.1:0-107370 GCA_023014485.1 Bathynomus jamesi
GCCCTATCTCTACTCTTTATAATGTCTCCTACTCTAGAAGTAAACCACAGGGGCTTGTTGTTTACTTTCGCACGCTTAATTTTGTGCGGTACACATTCCTCATTTATAGTCCTAAATACCGTTTCGAACGATTCCCACATTAGTTTTGCGTTGGAGTTCCTCATTACGTTTTCCCAATTGACGTGTGAAAATTTATTTCGAAATTTACTAAACTCTGCGTGCTGGAAGTTAGGAATTTTAGTCGAGTTAGTTGGTTTCGAGTGACTTACTGAGAGGACAAACTCTACCATATTGTGATCGCTATTGCTCAACGGTTCTATTACTTGAAGATCAGTACTTAGCCTATCATCCGTAGTTATTACTAAATCTAAAATACTGTCCAACCTTGTAGGTTCCCCAACCTTTTAATAAGAAAGCTATCCTCGAGAAAATTAACTAAACGATTACCTTCCGCGTCTACCTGCATTGTATCTAATTCACGTTGGCGCAATTAAAGTCACCCATAATTAAAGCCTGCTCACTACCGATTATTCTCTTTAGTTCACGATATAACGTTTCGTCCGTATCAGCTGTTTGATTTGGGGGCCTATATATAACCGCAACAAGAAGTTTGAAATCGTTCAATTTAAGTTCTGCTATAGTCGAATCTATCGGTTCTGGAATTGAGTGCTTTACTTCTATAACATTCGCAATATTATCTTTGATATACAACATAACACTGCCTCCTCGCCTACCTATTTGTTTTTAAAAAAAGTCCATAACCTTTAATTTGATACTACCCTACAAAGTCACGTGTTTCACTGCTAAGCCACGATTCATTTATCGCGATTAAATCATAGTCTTTACAAGCAATTAAAGAAAAAAATTAGTTTATTTTATTTCGTAGGCTACGAGCATTTAAGGATAGAACCTTCAAATTGTTTGTAATTGCGACAGCTTCGCGAGCGCAAGGGAAATTTGTGGAATTTACGCTAGGACCGTTCGGGTTACGGCAGCTCCAACGTCATTAAAATGAAGTCCATCTCCGAGGAACAAGTCCCTCCTGCCGTAGAAACTGTTCCAAAATTTTGCAAAATGCACTCTTTTCTGTTGGCAAAGAGACTTTAGGTTATTGTTAATATAGGTCGCCTTGCTGTAGAAATCGCTTCGTTGGATAATTCGAGGAAGTATACCTGTTAAAACAATCTTATTAGTTTTCTCCTTTAATCGCTCTAATAAGTCCCTGTACCTAGCCAGCAGTTCTTCCGATCTAGAATTTAAAACGTTATTAGTACCGACATGAATAACATACGTTGTGTCCTCGGTGGTACCGTCTGTAAAATGGTCAACACTATTAGTTATATCCTCCACCCTTGCACCAGGGTAGCAGTAACGGCGCCTACGACGAAGGTTTCTCCCACAGAATTCCTCGAGCTGCCCTCGAACAATGGAATCGCCAACGAGTCGTATTTCCGGTTCATCAGCATCTTCGAAACTAAAACAGGAAACTTATTGCTTGTTATTACTGGTAGACAGGTCTTTGCTTTTCTCAATGGGGCTCCATTTCGCACTCGAACGAAGGGTTGGGAACTAGGGGAAGAGAGAGGGCTATTAGTACTATTTATATTATTAGTAGAAACTGAGGCAGGAGGGGTCGTAACTGGAGTCTCTAGGGATTCTAATTTTGCCGTCAGGAGCATCACGCTTTCTTCAAGTCTCACCCTGGCCTCCCTCTCACGTTCTAACTCGTTCCTCAGCACTTCCATGCTTGAGCACCACCTGCAAACTAACTGTTCATTATTATTAGCCATTGTAAACGCGTAAGCAGCAAATTTCCCTTCACAGCGACTGCAAGTACTTGACGGGGGTGCCATGCTTTTAATTAGTTGAACAACAAAAAAAGAAAAACAAAAAAACGAGCGTTTGGAAATTAATAAATTACAACGTAGGTCTACCGCGTTCTTGAAACGCAGAAACAGGTTCTTGTAGCACAAATTTATACTAAATTAATATAGAATTAAGCTACCGCCAAAAGATCTGTAAAAGAAGAGTATTCATAACACTTATGTGTCCGCGATTCGACCCGATTTTTTCCTTTCCTTCACACGGTTTGTGACCACACACTACCTGACCTCTCGAAGCACGGAAAAATGAACCTTATGTCTCCACGTTTTCTGATTGATTTGAAAAAAAACAAGGCAAGCCACGTGCAGTAGCCTTGGTTTGATCAAATAATATAGTACTGAATAACGTCAATAAATGAAATATATTCGTTAATGAATGATTAGTAGCACGAAGTAATTTAGTTAAGAATGCACGGAACACTTTTTTTTTAAAACACTTCAACGAAAACCACTTATTCAATTGATAACACTGGACACTCGATAAAACAAACAAGACAAGCCACGTGCAGTAGCCTTGGTTTGATCAAATAATATAGAACTGAATAACGTCAATAAATGAAATATATTCGTTAATGAATAATTAGTAGCACGAAGTAATTTAGTTAAGAATGCACGGAACACCTTTTTTTAAAACACCAACGAAAACCACTTATTCAATTGATAACACTAGACACTCGATAAAACACGTCTGTTCACAAGGAAAGACTGATCACATCTAAATACATTGACAGTAATTCAACTATTTATAGCTGTTTCCTAGATATAAGTAAGGCATATGATAGAATAAGCACAATAGTTTATTTAAAAAAACTAGAAGATAGGAAGGTTCCCATGTACATATTAAATTTTTTGAAAGTTTGGTATTCCCACCAATCTTTTACAGTTAGGTGGGACAATATACTATCCGAATGTTTTGGCTACTCTTGCGGGGTGAGACAACGCTAATTGGTCTCTCCTGTGCTGTTTAATGTGTATATTGACGGATTAATTGCTTCACTTAATGAGGCAACAGTGGGATGTTGTATAGATGACACAAAGATAAATAACTTAATTTATGCCGATGATATGGTGTTAATAAGTCCCTCTGTTAAAGGTCTGGATCGGCTACTAAATGTCTGCGAGGTGTATTCGCAGAAACATGATATTCTTTTAAATGTTACAAAAACTAAGGTTATGCAGTTTCATCCTGAAAGCTGTAATCAGTCAGCTGATATTAGGTTTAAAATGAAAGGTGAAGTAATTGAGGAAGTACAAGAGTTTAAGTATTTGGGTCAAACTATTACCAGCTCCTTGAGTGATGACCCGGATATAAGAAAACAAACTCGAAGCCTTTGTGCTAAAGCGAATATGACTATAAGGAACTTTCGGTTCTGTACAAGTGAAGCTAAAGACCCTCTTTCTCTTACTTTCTGAAGTAATATATATACAGACAGCAACTGTGGGTGAATTATAAAAAAGGTTCTGGCAGAACCCTAAATTTGCTGTACAACAGGTATTTTAGACTCTTACATAAATCAGCCCCGAGGTGCTCAGCTTTGCAAATGTTTGCTACCCGCAATGTCCCGAGTTTCCCGGAGGTAACAAGACGTGTTCAATACAGTCTAATTCAAAGAATTAAAAAATCAACCAACCCGATTATCCAAGCTATCCATGAGTCCTGCTGTCTCTCCTCTAAGCTATGGATTCTTGGTACGAAAGAGTCTGTCTAGCTCAACTTAACTTCGACATTACTGTATTATTTCTAATCAATTGTGTATATTTTTATCCTTAGTATGTGAACTGTCATTGTATTAATTATATTTGTCATATGGACTATAGTCTGCGAATAAACCTTTTCATTTTAATTTTCATTTTATATTATATATATATATATATATAACTTAGGGTTGGGTCAGGTAATACCCAAAACTAACTACGTTAAGTAAAGTTAATTTGAGATTCTTGCCAATTAAGTCAAGTTAACTTTTTTCCTTAGAAGTAGACTGTATCATGTAAGCAGCCTGTTGTTTAATGGTAACCTCATGTAATTAACTAATTCCTCTTACATAAATGCTCTTTTGAAATGAATAGTGCGTTAGTTTTTATTTTCTCTATTTTTATTTTAAGGTCCTGAAGAGGTTTTATTTTAAATCAATGTTAAGTTTAGTTAATTTGAGATTCTTATGAATTAAGTCAAATTAGCTTTTTCTTTCTTGGAAGTAGACTGCATCCAAAGTAGGTAGTGTTCAATTTGAAACAAGTGATTTATTCAAATAGAATTGGTACTTATGCGAAAACTTATTATTATTCATCTTTTAAAAATCAGTGGAGCAGAAATGGGGCGTTTCCCCGAGGTGTTCAATAATGGTGTGGATGAAATCCAGCTTATTGCCATTGATGTGGGAGAGGGTGAAGGACCATAAATTTTACAAAACACCCGACATTCCTGTAGAAAACAACATCAAGAATGCGATTTAATTGAAGAAATAATGTAGGTTCTTCCTCTATTAGCCGAATAGGGTAAGAATGAACGCTGGTTATATTATTCTGTTTATTATTACATGGTGAATGAAGTGCGAAATTTTTCATACATATAAACTTATAAACCTTGTTTGTCGTTGCATTCTGCACAACAATATATATATATATATGTATATATATATATATATATATATATATATATATATATATATATATATATATATATATTAGTGATGTAGGTCACATCCGCATCCGCATCCTCGGAACATCCGCACATTTTCTCGCACCCGCATCCGCACTTTGGACTGCGGATGTCGTGCGGATGTGGACCGTTGAGATAAAATGTCATTAATAAGCGGAAATTATCAAATTCTACTATATTAATAGAACTAGTTCATTGTGCGCAAAAGTGATGCAAGCGACAAGACGAGAGGCTGTTCTTGTATGAAGTTACTCTCTTGCAACCTACTTAGATCCACGTTACAAAGCTAAGTTATTTTCACCTAGTACATTAGAACGAGTTAAATCATCACTTGGCAAAGCAGTTGAAGAGCTTCAATCTCTTGAATCTGTCGCTTCGCCACCCACCAAAAGAATAAAAGTTTCAGTGACAGAACCAACACCTTCAACAAGCAAATCTATCACAGAATCTGTCTCTCAGTTTCTTGAGTCAAGCAGCCATGACGAGACCTACGCGATGTCAAAAGATGTAGTAAAAATGATCGAGAGCTATCACCAAGAAAAACGCCTGGCTGCATGTGACAATCCTATTAGTTGGTGGAAAAATACGCAGAATATCTATCCATACTTGAGTAAACTTGCAAGGAGACATTTAGCCTGTCCTCCAACAAACGTACCAAGCGAGAGATTATTTAGCAGTGCTGGATTAATATATGATGAAAAGAGAAACAGACTGGCAGCAGAAAAGGCAGAAAAATTAATGTTCCTTAAGCATAACCTTCCTATAATTAAGTTTGAACATTAAACGATGAACATCTTAGTTTACTTTATTTTAATTACTCATTTATAAATATGCCTAATAAAACTTTAAACTTAATATAAATAGTTATCAAGCTAATTAAAGATCTCTTTCTATAAGGGTGGAGGTTGGGGAAAGAGGTCGGTGGGGTGCATTTGAGTTGGGTTCACGTCCCGCATCCTGGTAACACAATTATGGTTTCTAATTGTTGCTGAAACTCAACAAAATATAAAGAATTTATTTGCAGACGAATTCACTAATTGATTTCTATATTAGTTAGATGCTTGATATTATTTTATATGTTCAGAGAAAAGTACAGCAATTATTGTACAATTAATCAATTATACTACATTATAGCTACAGCTCTCTCTATATAATAACTTATTATATACGTTAAACACAACAAATCTCGAATATATCCTAAAAAATAACGAAAACGTAGACATCCGCATCCGCATCCGCGGATGTTGAAATCAAACATCCTCATCCGCATCCGCGGATGTGAAAAAAATGACATCCGCTACATCACTAATATATATATATATAATATATATATATATATATATGTATATATATATATATATAACCAATTTTATTTAATTACAGATTTAACAGTCATTACAATTTAAATAAGTTACAGAACATTATTCCCGTCCTTAATCGTTACACAAATTATTATTAGTTGGTACATTTTTAAATTAATGCAATATATTACTAAAAGCTATACTGTGCACGGTGCCTATTTGGTACAATTTAAAATAATTAGTTGCTGAAGATATTTTGTTAAAAATATATATATATATACATAAAACTTCACAACAAAATTGTTTGTCACTGCATTCTGCAAAACAATATATATATATATATATATATATATATATATATATATATATATAACCAATTTAAGTTAATTACAGATTTAACAGTCATTACATTTTAAATTAGTCACAGAACATGATTTGCGTCCTTAAACGTTACACAAATTAGTATTAGGGAGTACATTTTATAAATTTATGCAATATAATACTGAAAGCTCTAGTGCGCAGGGTGTATATTTGGTACAATTTAAAATAATTAATTGCTGAAGATATTTGTCGTTACAAATATATATACACATAAAATTTCACACATTCCATCGGGTGACAACAAAGTGGAATCGGCTTTTTATCCATCTACACAAATTTATTATTGCGCACATAGCCATCGAGTCAAATAATTGCGGAAATTCCGTAAATTTCCTTCCACGAGTCATATGCATGAGAAAGCACAAGCTGTACTGGCCACAGACATTGCTGTATAAACTCTGGAATTGGTAAGGACGACACACTATTTGTGGAATTTGCAACTGTTGGAGAAATTTTACAATAATAGCATTATTACATGAATGTCCGCCCAGTGAACTAAAGTAGTACATACGTTCCTTATTTTTAAAGTAGACGGCTATCCAACGGATCCCTTCTCCACTGCTTACGTCTGTATTCATGATAAGTACACCGCAGTCTCTCGTGATTGAAAGTTTCAGCGTTTCATTCTTCGCAAACCCGATAAATTTGGTGCGTGTGAATCGGTCACTCTTCATCTCTATCTGGGGTGTAACCGTGTCAATTTTTAAAATTCATTGACTACATCCCTGAACTTGTCAACTTCGATTATAGCTTGCGACTCAAGATAAACTACTACACTAATAGGGCGACTAGCGACTTTTCGAACTATAATCTGACTGAGATGTTCCCGCTCTGCTGTGGGCTTATGTGAGTGCTTATACTCCCACGGAAGTCCAGGGAGAGGTCAAAAGGGTACAGGTTGACCCTCTCGACGAATTCATTCTGCGTTACACCGATTCCTAATTCGTCGCAAGTACCGACACTATGAGCAAGATTGCTATACGCTCTCGAGCAAAGTGAAAACTCGTGATCTGTAGAATAACTCGTTTCCAATGTCCCACCTAAAGTTACCCCGTTGACATACAGAGTTACATTTTTAAGACCGAAATTTTCGAATTTAAATGCTGGTTTTTTGTATTTTCCATTCACAGAAGCGTGTTCCTTCATTCCAATTAATATCCTTTTAGGAAGATCCACGAGAGCAACATTTTCTATTTGCTTGGATGTTAAGCCTGAAGGTACTGTGAACATCTTACGCTGAACTCATTTCACTGTGCACGTAGTAAATTTTTATCAATTTCGATCTGCTTAGCAGAGCTTAATTTCACATGACGTATGCGGAGATATGTCTCCATAATATTTATCACCACAGGCTTCGCGCCCTCTTGTTCAGCACCCAGATTTAAACAAATCTCAGAGCTCCTACGGGTGAGCTTTAATTTCATATCGACCCCATTCACAAGCAACTTTTTATGGAACGTGAAATCTGTGTGGAAGCGTCCGAAGCAGTCATATATTTTCTTTTTAGAATTTTTAAACTTGTTCTTTATACTACTTTCATCTTTAGCTTGATAATAACCTTTTGCAGTTAAAAAGGCATCCTTCGCTTCTTTTGAAAAGTTGAGGACATTTTCGAGATAGGATTGTATGTGGTAGTAGCCAGACGCTGCAGAGATGGTGATCTGATGTAAATACATGTCACACTGGCTGAATATGGTGTGTAGAAAGTTCGTCTCTGGATATACAACGTAATCGGTTTCGTAATCCGACCCATCTGAAGGCGCTATTCGGAGTTTAGCATACATGTGAACACAGCTTGGGTCAAAAAAGTAAGGGCCTGAGCTCGGGATCACGAACTCTATAGGAGCACTCTTCGAGGTAATGGTGTTTAGCGGATCAACTGTAATAAAGTCGCTGTGCACTGTATATATATTTGTGTCGGGTAATGTGAAAGAGGGCCAGCTCCGATTTAAAACATCGCGAACTACATGGATGGATGAAACGTGCCATGGCGCGCCAGAAATAGTGACACCTCTCTCGTCAGGTAACAGTCAGCCTATGAACCACGAGCGCAACGTCCTTAGCTTATATCAGTTAAAAAAGTGATCAATCATAGGTTTCATGCGCTTAGAACATTTCTTTTTTATGACTTTTTACGTTTAACGCCACGAGTTGATAACCCTCTCTTCTTCTTCCTCAGTACAGTGCGCTATTTCGGGATTTTATTTCCTTCACCACGCATTTTTTTCTTTTCATATTTGTCAATTTCGTACGGTGTACTTTTTAAATGTTTTTTAGAGTTTCTTTAGGCTAAGCCACGGACATTATGTCTTCTATCGTCGTGTTAAGCCCTGATTGTAATGCTTTCCTGCCGAGATATCTGACACCACTCTTCACCAAGGGAACAGCCGTACGCAGTATAGTTGAAAAAATGGACCCAATCCTGCTTCCTGGACAGTGCAACAAAGAGTGGCTATTGTGGAACTTTATTTGACAAACAACTCTTCCATCGTTGCCGCTCAAAGCGCTTTTCGATTAAAATTCAACACACGTTCTGCTCCTTGTGATCGAGCTATTCGACGGTACGTCGCTAAATTTCGTATGGGAAAGGGTCAGGGAGACGAATCAATGACTGGGCGTCCTCGGACAAGCCAAAGTCCAACTCGGGTTGAGACGCCGCCAGGAATTAAACATTTCAGGAAGTTCCTTACATCGAATTTAAGAGAGGATATCAATCTTTACCCGTAAAAATTCAAATTGCTCAAGAAATTAAACCACAAGATCATCAGAGTCGGATAACTTACGCTAATGCGATTTTAGATTTACGCAATGAAAATTAAGATTTTCACCAGATATTAAATTTGTAATTAAAATCGCAATAAATATATTTTCAAGTGTTACAAACCTTTTTTTATTAGATCTCCAAACAAAAAAGTTATAGCCAAATAAAACCCCTCCAAGACTTCCGGGACACCCTTTATATATGTTAAATAACTCCATTGTGTATTATTCCTGTTTTTGCGTCTAATGTATATGCAATTTTCCTCTACTGTTTTCATATTTTTGTTAGATGTAAATATATATAAATCATGTATGTATTATCACTGTTTGGCACCTTATGTATATACATATTTTGTATTTCAACATATGTTAAATAGACAGAACGATGTAGTTGTTTTATTTCTCCTTTACACCATATATACATATATTAATGGAGAAAAAGGGCCTATATATATAGGGTGAACCAAATGTAGGTGGACAGTAAATGATAACGTTTATTTTGAGAATACATATTTAATTTTTTTGTATACTATAATACAAAATAAAATTTAAATAAATTTAGTTATAATATTTAATATAATATAACACAAACACCATAGTTATAATGAACACCATAGTTATAATATAATATAACACAAACCGTATTCAACCTACTGTCCACCTACTTTGGTTCACCGTGTATATATATATATATATATATATATAAACCAAACAGTGTGTGGGGAGGGCACTTGGATTTGTTTTCTAACTGCTTCGACTGGCGAGAGTTTGTGAACCGACAGGATGGCCACATTTTACTTAAAAAATTGTTGTGAGTGGTAGTACCGCCAGTTAGACAATATATATATATATATATATATATATATATATATATAGAGAGAGAGAGAGAGAGAGAGAGAGAGAGAGAGAGAGAGTATATAAGTTACTGAACTAAGGCGACTGGCTGCTTACCCTCTAAAGAAACTGTTTGATAGCCGATTACGCCACACGAATGGCTGAATATAATGCCAGATGGCTGTGATGCTGAAGATGCCATTATGCGACGTGTTATGAGGACATCTATCTTTTCTTCGTGTGTTTTATTTTAGGTTAAGTTGCTCGCAGTTGAGGACCCTAGGCCCAGCCCTCCGCTACATATATACAATTCATATTAATATATATATGCGCCTCGGTGGTGTAGTAGTTAGCGTCGCTGACTACGAATCCATCGGCACCGCGTTCGAGACCCGCTGACGGCAGCCGGCGCGCAGCAAAACCCAGCTGTTCATCCTTCCACACAATAAAGAAAGTGGTTGGTAGATAAATGGGTACCCTGGGTGGCCTAGTGGTTAAGACGCTGGGCTGCAGGTGGGGCGTGCTTCGGATTCCACGTTAAACTGTAGGTCTAAGGTGGAGTGAAAAGCTTGACCTTCGTCAGAATGAACAATTCTGGCGGAAGGTAACCAAAGGTTAAAGTTATATATATAAGAAGTTTTGTTTTTCTATACATACAATATATATACTATATATACAATTATATAAACTTTGGTTAGCTTCCGCCCGAATTGTTCATTCTGACGAAGGTCAAGCTTTTCACTCCACCTTAGACCTACAGTTTAACGTGGAATCCGAACCACGCCCCATCAGCAGCGCAGCGTCTTAACCACTAGTCCACCTAGGGTACCCATTTATCTACCAACCACTTTCTTTATTGTGTGAAAGGATGCACAGCTGGGTTTTCCTGCGCGCCGGCTGCCGTCCGGTCTCGAACCCGGGGCCGATGGAGTCGTAGTCAGCGACGCTAACCACTACACCACCGAGGCGCTTATATATATGGACTAGTACAATACCCGTCGCTTCGCTGACGGTTAGCTAAAGACCTGCCCTACGTGCGGGTAGTAAAACATATCCAAGTAGAGGGCCGGAATATTTTTTGTAGTTCGAAGGCTGTTATTAGCTGTTATTAGCTAGGTTAATTGAATGGTTAGGTTAGGTTAGGTTAGGTTAGGTTGGTTAAGTTGGTTAGGTTAGGTTGGTTAGGTTAGGTTGGTTAGGTTGGTTAGGTTAGGTTAGGTTAGGTTAGGTTAGGTTGGTTAGGTTAGGTTAGTTGGTTAGGTTAAGTTAGTTGGTTAGGTTGGTTAGGTTGAGTCGTGATATTTTCGTTAAAGCTTAACCTAACCTAACTTAACCTAACCTAACTTAACCTAACCAATCGTCAAGGGCGTACAGTTGACCTAACCGGGCATTCAACACCCAGGTGCACAACGGTTAGGTTAGGTTAATTGAATGGTTAATTGAATGGTTAGGTTAGGTTAGGTTGGTTAGGTTAGGTTAGGTTGGTTAGGTTAGGTTAGGTTGGTTAGGTTAGGTTAGGTTGGTTAGGTTAGGTTAGGTTAGTTGGTTAGGTTGGTTAGGTTGAGTCGTGATATTTTCGTTAAAGCTTAACCTAACCTAACTTAACCTAACCTAACTAACCTAACCAATCGTCAAGGGCGTACAGTTGACCTAACCGGGCATTCAACACCCAGGTGCACAACGGTTAGATTAGGTTAGTTGGTTAGGTTGGTTAGGTTGAGTCGTGATATTTTCGTTAAAGCTTAACCTAACCTAACTTAACCTAACCTAACCTAACCTAACCAATCGTCAAGGGCGTACAGTTGACCTAACCGGGCATTCAACACCCAGGTGCACAACGGTTAGATTAGGTTAGTTGGTTAGGTTGGTTAGGTTGAGTCGTGATATTTTCGTTAAAGCATAACCTAACCTAACTTAACCTAACCTAACTTAACCTAACCAATCGTCAAGGGCGTACAGTTGACCTAACCGGGCATTCAACACCCAGGTGCACAACCTCGGGACCTAATCAATATGTGTGTGAAGTTTTATGTTTGTAACTGCTTTCACTTTGGAGCTGTGGCTGGAACAGACACACACACACACACACACACACACGCACGCACGCACACACGCACGCACGCACACACGCTGAAACACACACACGCACGCACGCACACACGCACGCACGCACGCACACACGCTGAAACACACAAACGCACGCACGCACACACGCTGAAACACACAACCGCACGCACGCACACACGCACGCACGCACGCACGCACACGCTGAAAGTGTGACGGACGGACAGACAGAGAGACTGACGGACGGACGGCTCTCTTATTATAGTATAGATTGTATATATCCGATAGATTCGTAATGAGCTACAGTAACCACTACACCACTGAGGTGCATATATATATATATATATATACACAATATATAGGAATTGTATATATGCAGCGGAGGGCTGGGCCTTGGGTCTTCAAATGCAGGTAACCTAACCTAAAATAAAACACAAGGAAAGATAGATGTCCTCATAACACGTCGCATAATGTCATCTTCAGCATCACAGTCATCTGGCATTATATTCAGCCATTCGTCTGGCGTAATCGGCTATCAAACAGTTTCTTCAGAGGGTAAGCAGCCAGTCGCCTTAGTTTAGTAACTTATATACTGTATATACAGGTTGTCCGAGAAGTGGGGTGTAATTCGGAAAATAACCTATTTTAATTAAGCAATTATAATTACTTATTTGAGAATAAAAACCCACTCTAATAGACAGAGTTTATTTCCACGACAGTTTCGACGCCCACTGGCATCCTCCTCGGGTGGATACAGAAACACAAATGAAACAAAACAAGAGGGAAAAACAGTTCAGGGATCGACCGTTAAGAAATTCGCACCTAGGTTGGATTCCATTCTCTCGAGACAGGAGGGGCATTTTCATTAAGTACATTCGCACAAATTTTAAAACTATCTTCCTGTTCTAAACATACAGATTCTATTATTTTTACATAATTATTACATTTATAATTAAATTTATTACATTTAATATTGCATAATTATTAATTACAGAAATTATAAATTTATTATTACATTGGTTATTACATTGTTGTTTATTATACAGAAATTATAAACCGAAAAACGAATGAAAAAAGGCGATTAGGAAATAATCCAGAGACCATTGAGAAATTCGCACCTAGGTTAGATATCGTTCTCCCGAAACCAGAAGGGCATTTTATTACAGGGTCAGCTTATAACTACATTTCCACAAATTAAAAATATCTTCTTGTTCTATACATACAGATCCTAATGTTTGACATAATTACTGCATATATTTATTTCCACATTAATTACTTCCATTATTACATTTACTAAAAGCGAGTAAGGAAACATTCCAATCCAGAGACATTTAAGAAATTCACACTTAGGTTCGAACACGTTCCCACGACTCCGAGGAGGATGCCAGTGGGCGTCGAAACTGTCGTGGAAATAAACTCTGTCTATTAGAGTGGGTTTTTATTCTCATATTTTGACCTTCACGTAAAAAAGTGAAGTTTTTTGCATTAATACTTATTGTTTGTTCGCCCGAATTATTTATTCTGACGAAGGTCAAGCTTCTTGCTTCTTAGACCTACCGCTTACGGACCCGGGACCGGTAGATTCGTAGGCAGCGATACTAACCACTAAAATAGGTTATTTTTCGAATTACACTCCAACTTCTCGGACAACCTGTATATATATATATATATATATGTATATATATATATATATATATATATATATATTGTCTAACTGGAGCGGTACCACCACTCACAACAAATTCTTCAAGTAAAATGTGGCCATCCTGTATATATATATATATATATATATATGTATATATATATATATATATATATACCCCGGTGTCCGAGAATTATCTGTACAATGTTTGGCTGTCATTAAAAGTCAACCATGAAGTGTAGAAATTCCAGTGTTGTCCCATTTTACAGAGAATCTCATTAAGTTTTTTCTGATACCACGTTTTGACAAGTTTTTTGGAAATGTACGCGGGTGACAGACATTGATGATTTAAAAGCAAGAATCACAGCTACTATTGAGCGAATTGATGTGGATATGCTGCACCGTACATTAAGGTGGAGTGAAAATATCATTTTTGGATTTTTAATTTACTTGAGTGTGGAAAAGTTGCCAATGGGCTTTAGAAACAAGCATGTGAAATTATAATACAATTGAAGCATTGCTTGATTGACCACCAGCGATTTTAATATATGGCATATTTCATGTTTTAACGATCGCTTTGCCCATCAGGAGTCATCCAAGATGCTGGTCTTTCATCCATGTTTATGCAAATAATTAACAGCTTAGTTTGCTGTAGACTGTGTTATTGCATACTTGAGGTTGACATTTAAGATTACAACATGTGTGGAATGTAAATTAATGGCAATTACAGAGGGTGGCCAAATTATTAGAGCTGATGTGAGTAAGTGAGATAAGAAAGAGTTTAGTTAACCATATATTGATTTAATGCTAGTTTCAGTGATGGTAGTGATTTGGTGCGATAACATATGCAGTCCGTGAGTCAGAGGGGATGGGAGATTGGGAGTGGGGGGAGAGTGAGTAATATGCAAAGCGCGGCTGCTCCGCCAAGCTCAGTGCACATGTGGCAGTGAGAATTGGTTATTTGTGCTGTTATCATCATTTTTTCGTGAAACTTGATATTAAAAGTAAGTTAATTACATATTGATATCTGTTTATAGGTGTTTGACAAGTGAGTGTGACAGTATTAATTTGATATTTCTTTTTCTTGCAGAAATTCTTTAATAGTCTTACATTGCTTACAATTTATAATAATTGTTTTTTTTTTTCAGAATGGAAATTATTACGAGGGAGAAGGCGGCATGTGTGATTTTTGGCGCGCCACGCGAGATACCCACAAATGTTCTTCCCACCTACGATGATGTTATGAAGGCTTACATCCATACAAGTCAACAGCTGACAACGAAGAATAACAAATATCCACCGTTCGCCGAAGTATCAAAAAAAGTTTGCGTTGATGTTGAACTTGTTTGGGAGAAAGCGTCTCTTCCGACCGTGACGCACGGACGAGTGATTGAAACGCTCAGACCGTACAACGAGAAATACAAGAAAATCTTGAAACCATACAAGCTCGGAAGGACAACGACAACTACAAGCAACAACTTGAACAGTTCAGAGAAGACGCAGATAAACTCTTCGACATTAGCAAATGCAATGTGTAGATTTCGTCATGAGCTGTAAGTGCGAAAGAGCGGACAAAGTACCACTCAAAGAAAGAAAGTTTCTAGAGGACCACAGAGAGCCAGAAAGATGATTATAGGAGGCATCGATTTGGTGGAAACAACAAAGCTACAGAAGAAAATATCCAGGAAAGTCTGTGAATCGAGAAGACACAGCATTCACCAAGAACAATCGAAGCAGCAATGCAATTCTGGAAGCTACAACGAGGAAGACAAGGACGACGACACCAACAACAGCGACGAAGAATACACCCTATCTAAGTCACACTGTAAACCTGATCTATCGACACTGGAGGTAAACGTCAAAGAATGACGATGACTGTACGATTACCATGTTTGGCTCAAGCGTGCGATAGAACGGGCGTCTCAGATCGAGCAGCAGCCGTTATTGCCTCATCCGTGCTACAAGACATTGGAATTGTGTCTACAAATGACACCTCCAAAGTCATTGATCGTAGTAAAATTCGCCGAGAAAGAAGTAGAACTCGTCAAGAACTGACAAAACTAGACAGCAGTATGACAGACTTGCCTGGATTGTACTTCGACGGTCGAAAGAATAGAACGATGAAAAATGTACGAGACGCCGCAGGACATGGCCACCGGGACAGAGATACAGAAGAGCACGTCAGCATTATTTGTGAACCAGGTTCATCGTACTTTGGCCACGTGACGCCGTCAAGTGGATCAAGCAAGGCGATTTCCAAAGTAATCTTTGAATGCTTGGCTGCGCGAAGTGTGGATCTCGACAGTGTGAAAGTCGTCGGATGCGACAGAACCGCTGTCAACACTGGACATAATGGCGGAGTTATTCGGCAGCTTGAGGAATTACTACAAAAACCGCTGCAATGGCTCGTGTGCTTATTACATGCTAACGAGCTCCCCTGCGACACCTGTTTCAGCATTTAGATGGAGCAACTACAGGACCTAAGTGCTTCTCAGGACCGATAGGGAAATCTCTCACAGCATGCACGGAACTCCATATAACATCGTATGAACCTATATCTCCATTACAGCCACTGCCGCATGTTGACGTGAAGGACCTGAGCACTGACCAGCAGTACCTGTGGCAGCTGTGTCAAGCTGTCAGTGAAGGACACTGTCCCTGTGATCTAGCATTGCGAAAACCGGGACCATTGAACCACTCGCGATGGTTGACAACTGCCAACAGAATCCTCCGCCTCTATGTTGGCCTCGATGCACCATCCAACAATATCAAAACTCTTGTCACATTCATCATCCGGGTCTACGCCCCAACATGGTTCGCCATCAAGACGCAGCCATCATGCAAAGATGGAGCCAAACATCTGCACGGGATGATGGTGAGAACACGGTACCTCAGCTCCTCTCTAAAGAAAGTCGTCGACCGGTGATTCGGCGAAACGGCTTCTGCGGACACCCCGAGAACGTGCTATTAGCCATGATCACAGATGAGCGACCACATATAAGGGAACTCGGACTCAGAAGAATCATGAAGACAAGATCACATGTGTCTGCAAACAAAATCCGCAGGTTTCGAGTGCCACCGCTCAACCTCGACGCGACCGAATACCAGGACATGGTCGATTGGCAGACTTTGACCGTGACGGAGCCTCCTGTTACGATGGATATGACAGACAACGAATTGAACGACATGATCTCTGCTCAAATTTCACCAAGTGTCCTCCTCCCTCGCTTCCCTTGTCACACACAGGCGGTGGAAAGATGCGTGAACCTAGTTACCGAAGCTTCAGCCGCTGTGTGTGGCGAGACGTCCCGCCATGGATTTATTCGGGCTCGCGTCGCTTCTCGGCAGCTTATGCCGAAACTTGAGTCTAAACGTGACTATCAATTCTGAATTAACCATGCATGCATAACTCAGACTCTATCGTTAGCATAATAGTGTGCCAAAATAACTAAAAATATATAGTCTGATGTTTACTCGTATTTTAGGTATTTTTGTGTAAAATCGTATATTATTGTAAACTTATAACGTCTGGTGGTCGATCAAAAGATTGTCTGATTTTAATAAACTTTTTTGCATATTGTTCTATTAGTCCATTGGCAACTTTTAAAACCTCAAGTAAGTTAAAATTCACAAAAAATAATTTTGGGGCCATTTTCACTCCACCCAACCGTACATGGCAACATTTGGAGTATCGATTGGATGTTTTTCGAATCACTAATGGTGCACATATCGAATGTTTGTAACAACGTTACTTTAATAAAAGAAACTTTTGAAAATACAGATTCTAAATAATCTTGTTTAAGAATTTTACGTGTGTTATGAAGAATTTTATTAAAAGATGAAATTGTACAGATAATGTTCGGACACACTGGAATTTCTAAAAAACTTGTCAAAACCTGGTATCAGAAAAAACTTAATGAGATTCTCTGTAAAATGGGACAACACTGGAATTTCTACACTTCATGGTTGACTTTTAATAACAGCCAAAGATTGTACAGATAATTCTCGGACACCCTATATATATATATATATACAGTACTGGCCAAATTATTAGGAATTTTTTTAAAATTTCATTTTTTGGATAAAATGTTAAATTAAACCAATTTTAAACGTTGAAAAGTTATTTATTTCTACACAAGAATACATGGTCATTATTTAGCAATAGTTTAGTACTTAGTTTGACCCACCTTAGCTGCCATAATGGCTGCGACACGCTTCGGCATGCCATGAATCAATTTTTTGCATAATTCTTTAGTCGAACGAAGCGTGTTTGTTCGTCAGTTGTCGTTTGGTTGTCGTGCGATGCGGGTGTGTTTCTCTTTCTTTTACGTGTCATTGTAACTACCGTTTAATTTAAATAGTGTATTTACCCAATTTCGGCAATTATTTGTTACAGTTTTTAAGTGAATTTGAAAATGGGGCGAAAGAATGACGAGTCCACGGAAAATTGGGCAAATACAGGTTTTATTAACTTCTTCTACATTTAAACAAAAGGAAATCGCTGCCAAACTCCATGTTTCACCACAGTCAGTACTTCGTATTAAGAAAAAAATGGTATTTGGAGAAAATGTAGGCCCCAAAAGGGTTGGAAGATGCGGCAGAAAAAGGGTAACGACTCCAAGAACTGATAGACAGATTGCAATTTTGTCTCTTAGAAATAGAAGAGCTACTTGCAAAAACATTTCCAGTAGTCTAGCGGCTGATGGCATCAATATTAGTCGTAGAACAGTCAACAGGAGGCTTCTAACTGCCGGCTTCAAAGCCTACCGCCCAAGGAAGAAGCCCAGGCTCACTGAGGCTATGAAGAAGGCACGTTTTGCATGGGCAAAGGAACACATTAACTGGACTAGTGAGGATTGGGAACAGGTAAGAATAATATTTAACATTAAATAGAATGTTAATACAGTAAATACAGTATGCATAGAAGTGTATTTACAGTACGTGATAAAACTGCAGTAAAAATATCTGTAAAGCAGCAAGTCATACTGTACTTCGTTTTAGCTGTACTTCATACGCTATGCACTGACTCTTTCACAGGGCTTTCTTTGATTGCAGGTGGTGTTCTCCGATGAGTCAACGATTGCCGTGCTTGACGATCGTGTTCAAAGTGTAAGAAGGAGGCCTGGAGAAGAATTTTTGCCTGAGTGTCTGATGAAAACGGTGAAATTTCCACAAAAGATCATGGTTTGGGGAGCAATTTCTGTGCATGGAACTAGTCGTTTGAGCATTGTTGAGGGGAATATGAACCAAGTCAAGTATATAGAAGTACTAAGAAGACGTCTACTGCCTCAAATAAGGGAATGGTATGGTAATAGACGTTGGATTTTTCAACAAGACTCAGCTCCATGCCACACGGCAAAGTCGGTTACAAAATGGTGTCATGAAAATAGTGTTCGGTTGCTCCCATGGGCTGGAAATTCTCCAGACATGAACCCAATCGAAAGTTTATGGTGTATTTTAAAGGACGTAATCCATGAAACGCCGATAACAACAAAACACCAACTCATAGAGCGACTTATTCAAGTCTGGTTTCACTCTACACGTATTAAGGAATTATGCAAAAAATTGATTCATGGCATGCCGAAGCGTGTCGCAGCCCTTAAGGCAGCTAAGGGGGGTCAAACTAAGTACTAAACTATTGCTAAATAATGACCATGTATTCTTGTGTAGAAATAAATAACTTTTCAACGTTTAAAATTGGTTTAATTTAACATTTTATACCAAAAAATGAAATTTTTAAAAAATTCCTAATAATTTGGCCAGTACTGTATATATATATATATACATATATATATATTTTGGGGGGTTAAACCAGTTTCTCACTCTGTTGCATGCAATTGCATTGCGCTCTACACTAGGGTGTCCACTTATGACCTTTTTTTTCAGATCCATTGTAATACAGAATTGTATACAGAATCGGAAAAAAATAGGACCAGATCAGCACCCTTGGTAAAACGTATCAAAATCAATGATTCTACTTACTGTTCAACAAAGTTTTTCTCCTTTTGATAAATGTGGGTGATTCTTGTTCTTTTTTACGCTGATTACGAAAATGAAAACAGAAAAAAAAGAATTTTTGAGGATTTGCAAATTAAAAGCCTTTGAGATCGAGATAGCATTCCTCAATTTGCATCATAATACTAGATTTATTGTTAGTCATATATTTTGCATATAATCTCTATAGTATACACATTATTACTTATATTTACATATTTATATACTAGGGTACTTCAATAAGTATCCGCACTTTTTATTTTAGTGGTAATATATTATAATAATATATACTCGTAATAACGAGCCAAACTGAGATCTATAGGCTTATTGAGGCCAGCAACAGTACAGGCTTATTTAGGCTACTCATAGCTGTCACATATCGTACGAGTAGTGAGCATGGCTGGGCCGCTTTCAATTTGTACTCTGGAAGAACAGAGATCCGTGGTTCGTTTTTTGTTGGCAGAAGGTGTAAAAGGAGCTGAAATTCACACGCGTTTATGTGCGCAGTATAGGAATAATGCGTTACCATGGCGAAATGTGTACGAGTGGATTCAAATGTTCAAGGAAGGTCGGACATGTGTGAGCGCTCAGAACGAACGTCAACATCAACCAGTGGTGACAAGCAAGAAGAAGCCAGAGCCATGGTTTTCGATGACAGAAGATTACCAATAAAAGAAATTGCATCTTCATTAGACATTAGTCAAGGGTCAGCCTATTCGATAGTTCATGACATTTTTGGCGTTCACAAGGTTTGTGCAAGATGGGTGCCCAAACAGTTGACAGAAGAGCACAAGCGTAATCGTATGGACGTCTGCTCTCGTCTTTTGGCGTGGTATCATAATGAAGGTGAAAACTTTTTGGAGCGTTTCATCACTGGAGATGAAACCTGGATCCATCACTATGAACCAGAAGGCAAATGACAGAGCATGCAATGGAAGCATCCAACATCTCCCGTTGCAAGGAATTTCAAAGCGCAGCCGTCAGCAGGTAAAGTTATGCTATCACTGTTTTGGGATACACGAGGCCCTATCTTTGAACATTATCTAGAGCGCGGAACTACAGTAACAAGTGCATCGTATTCTGACATGCTTCGGAATGAGTTAAAGCAAGCAATTCGCACAAAACGGAGAGAGAGATTGTCGGAAGGTGTTATTCTGTTACACGACAATGCGCGCCCTCATACCGCTGCACAGACTAGAAAATGCCTTCAAGAACTTAAATTTGAAGTTCTCGACCATCCAGCCTACAGTCCAGACCTCGCACCTTCGGATTTTTACCTGTTTGGACCACTAAAAGACGCTTTGAGAGGTCAACGATTCCAAGGCGATGATGACCTGAAGGAGGCGGTGCATGACTGGCTTCGCATACAGCCAAAAACATTCTTTTGTGATGGCATTAGGAAGCTTGTTGATCGCTGGACTAAGTGTACTGAGAAACAGGGAGACTATGTTGAGAAGTGGTGTTTATAATCTATCAGATGTGAAAATAAAATTGTGAAAATAAAAAGTGCGGATACTTATTGAATTACCCTCGTATAATATGCATATATTTATTTAAGTATACTGCATATATACATCATAACATACGAGTATATGCGACTTCGTTCACACTGTGACGATTTGCCAGTACCAAAACCACTAAGACATGGACTTTAGATGATGATGAACCTGATGATGAATCTCGTAATGAACCTTTGGACAAACAAGATGACATGGATACACAATTTCAACCACCTTCATCGGATGAACCTCATTTAATTTCTCAATCAGAATTAAATGATCTTGTCAGGGAGTTGACTCTATCTAAAAATTAGGCAGCGCTCTTAGGTTCTAGATTAAAAGGTTGGAATCTCTTACAGAAGACAGTAAAAATATCATCATTTCGTAAGCGTCAGACACACTTCACATTGTTTTTCTCTATGGAAAGTAATTTCGTGTATTGTAATGATGTGAACGCTCTCATGGAGACACTTGGTCGAGAGTACACTCCTAAGGAATGGAGGCTTTTTTGTCGATTCATCAAAGTTGAGTTTGAAAGCTGTCTATCCTTCGGTTCCGATTGCTCATAAAGTTCATATGAAGGAATCATATGAAAATATGCAGTTACTTTTGAAACATACTGACTATGAAAACTCCTGGTATATCTGTGGTGATCTGAAAGTGATTGCACTTCTCGGCTTACAGTTAGGATTTAAAAAGTTCTCTTGTTTCCTCTGCGAGTGGGACAGTTGAGCTAAGGGAAGTCATTATACACAGAAAAAGTGACCACTTCGACAAAATTTGGTTCCAGGAGAGAAAAGTGTTGCCCATCAACCCCTAGTAGATCCAGCAAATGTTTTCTTACCACCTCTCCATATCAAACTTCATTTGAGGAAAATTTTTGTAAAAGCCATGAATAAAGACGGACCTAGATTTCTATATCTAAAAAAGAAGTTCCCTAGAATCAGCGAAGCGAAAATCAAAGGCATTTTTTTCGGCCCACAGATCAGAGAAGTGATGAAAGATACTGCATTTGATGAGTCTTTGAATGAGGTTGAAAGAACAGTATGGAAAGCTTTTAAAAAAATTACTACAAATTTCCTCGGCAGCGTCAAATCAAAAAAATTATGTTTCCCTGGTGGAGCAAACGATTAGCTTTTACCAAGCCATGGGGTGTAATATGTCTTTGAAAATGCATTTCCTGCACTCCCACCTGGACTTCTTCCCATCAAACCTGGGCGCTGTCAGAAATTAGCATAGTGAAAAATTTCATCAGGATATATCAGCCATGGAAAAGCGGTACCAAGGAAGATATAGCCCCAGTATGTTGGCCGACTACTGTTGGACATTTATAAGAGAAGCCCCCTAGTTCTAGTTATAAGCGAAAATCAGCTGCAAAAACATTTTAGGTAAGGTACTCTTCTTTTTTGTACGATTAAATATACCAAAAAGTAAGAAAATCTGTAAATTTTCATTTGCATTTCCTTCGAAATTGGTGGATGAAAGAAAAATTCTGTTTTCAAATTCGTAATCAGCGTAAAAAAGTACATTCGAAGGAGGGAAAAACGTTATATTTTGTTGTTCAGTGTTATGTACGTGTTTCACGACCAGGAGGAAAGCTCAAGAAAGATTTTGAACAAGGATGGAAACAGGAAATTTTTAAAGTTAGCTCCATCAAACTTAAAGGAGGGGTGGTTATGTTGAAAATCTAAATGACGAAAAAAATTGAGGGTGGTGTCTATGGCGAAGAACTTCAGAATGTTAAGTTCAATTTAGGGAAAAAGACGTTTAAAAATGAGAAAATCTTAGGAAGTAAAAGTATGGGGAAACTCAAAATGTACTTGGTAAAATGGCTTCTTTACCCAGAGAGTTTCAATTCCTGTATAAAAGCTAGTGCATTAATGAGACTGATAGTAAGCATGACTGATCAATTCTACGTCACACTGCCCTCTAGGGTGTATCATGCTCATTAAAGCGCGAATTTCAAGCTTGGCACTATGTATTCCTATGTAAAATTAAATTTTAGGAGGGGTTTGTTTTCTTGAACTTTTGCTAAAAATCAGGTTTAAGTGTTCAAATTTCAACTTTTTCTTTTTCCAATTATGTACAGAACAGCTGTGCAGGACATACACTATAGTACAAATGTAACAGACCGGTTTCTTACCAAACAAAACCATTGTAACAGCTGTTATAGGCTACTATAGTTTCACTGTGACAATTTTCTATGTTTCAGATACAAAGCTGGGTGAAGATTGTGTAGCCACCATGGCTAAGCAAGGACGAAAGACCAGAAAAAGTTCTGGTTCAAAGCTGAGTGATCTGGTGGGTCCAGGCAAGCAGTTATTTCCCACAGAAGTTCCAACCTGGAGACCTGTGTTTCAGAGAGGAATCCTCTTCCAGGAAGAGAAGCTGCTTCTGGATGATATGAAGAGAGCTCAGTACCCACGATCTGCAAGATTTGGCTAAGGACTTGGCATCACTGGTACTGGCACAGTGGCGCAAAAGCAATGCCAAGTTCACTACTCCTGTGATCATTCAAGAGAGATCCATTGCCAGGAAGATTCTTGTCAGGTGGAATGAAATGATTGACCTAGTGAATGGCAGAGTGAAGGCTGCAAAGAGAGAGAAGAGAATATCTGAGCTTGATACATTGTTTGACATAACAACCTGCAGACATGATATCACTCTCTGTGGAAGTGAAGCATGTGGCTGCTCTGGCTGTGCTGCTAGAGTTCATGTCAACTGTGACTGTCCTCTGTCTCAGAAGATTCCGAAGCTAGAGCTAAAGTGGCTCCATTACCAGAGGATCAAAACCTCAGAAGTTTGTGGCGTCCGGATGGCATCTGTTGATGTGAAGGAAACAGTGAAGCAGGTGAAGGCTGCTAAGAGGAAGGAGGAAGAACAGGAGGCAGCTGAGAAGAGAAACAGAAAAGAGGAAGAAGAAAAAGAGCTACTGCTTAGAGCTGATGATGGTGATGATGATCAATATGAGGTGACTTCCTTGCAAGAGTCTCCAGGCAGAGCAGCTCCTACTGCTGACACAGATTTTTCCAGTACTGCACCAGGCACAAGCTCCAGTGTCAACACTGGCAAAGTCTCCACCTCTGCCAGGAGAAACTACATGGATATCTCAAGCACTGCTGCGGCTGCAGTCAGGTTCAATGTGGCAAACACTCCTGCAGCAGCCATTGCAACTGGTTTCTTGCAAGATCTCATCAAAGCTGGCCATCTATCTGCTGATAAGGCATATCTAGCTGTTGACAGGATGAAGATGTGGAGGGGCAAGGAGTCTGTAACAGGTGCCTCGGTGGAGGGCCTGGAGAAAAGGACAGAGGGAGAGGAGATCAAGGGAATTTTCTTTGATGGAAAACAAGATAAGGAGACAAAGATCATGAGGTACAATGAAGAAACTGGCCGATTCCATCCTGATATTACAACTGAAGAGCACTATAGTGTTACCTGGGAACCTGAGGGGAAGTATCTCTTCCATCGTACACCAGAAGAACCTGAAGGAAATGAGAAACCTACACTGAAGATAGCTCAGGCTCTCTTTGAGTGGATTAGTGCTCATGGTGCTAAAGATACTATTGTGTTCCTTCGTGGTGACTCCACCAACAGAAACACAAGACCTGATGGAGGGGCCATCACTCACTTGGATAGACTGCTAGGTTACAAGTGTCACTGGCTGATATGCCAGTTGCATATTAATGAACTCAGCCTCAGGCACATGATTATCAAGCTTGATGGCCCCTACACGCACAAGTCTGTGTTCAGTGGCCAAATAGGAAAACTTTTGGAGAAGATCAGTGACATACCTGTCAACTTTAGCTTCAAGGTTCTGCCAGGAGAAGAAGGTATAATTGAACTGCCAGAAGACATTGTCCAGAACCTTAGCACTGACCATAAGAACTGCTACCTACTGATCAAAGCTCTGAAGACGAGATTTGAGCAAGGAAGTTGCTGGTCTGAAGTGTGGCCCACTGAATCAGTCACGCTGGCTGACTACAGGTGAGGCTCTGTTGAAGCTGTGGATGGGGCAGCAAGGTCTGAAGGGGGAGGTGCTGAAGAAGCTGAAGGTGCTGCTGAAGTTCTGCCTGGACTTCTACTTCAAGATGTATTTTGAGATGAAGGTGAAGCACCACATGAGGTATGGACCTCACAATATTGTGACAGCTCTGGGACTGCTGAGAAGCCAGACCTCTGAAGTCAGGAACATAATCACTCATGTGATAGTTCCTGGAGCATATGCTCACAGTGAGAACCTCATTGCCTCTGTCCTGTGCAGTGAGGATGAGGAGGAGAGGGCATGGGGGGGGGTTGAGATGATCAAGAAGATCAGAGGTAAGTCTGAGTATGGAGACATGAGTCTGAGAACTCATAGAAACCCTAAACTGAATTTTGATGCCATGTCTCCAATTACTCTGATTAATTGGGATAAGGAGAAAATGTATGAGCCACTCTTCACTTGTAAGATGTCAAGAGGAGAAGTTGAGGAGCTTCTCAGGTCTCCACTTGAAGTTGAGAACTTCTCAGTTCATACTCAAAGCTGTGAAAAAACAGTCCAGGAAGTTTCAGCTGCAGCTCATGCAGTGTATGGGCAAGAGAGAATAGATGGTTTTGTTCGTGCTAGGATCGATCACAGAGAATTGGTACCAGTTTTCAAGTCAAAGCAAGACATTATGAACATGTTTTAGATCTCTACAAGACCTACTGGACAAAGCAAGATGTTTTCAGAAGAAAAAATCTCAAAACATTCAGTTGACCAGCATATTATTACAAGCTGGGGTGGAGGAAGGACTTATACAAATATTAAAGAAGAATTGCAATTGCAAAAAAAAGGTTGAACGTCACAGCAGCTTACGGAAAGGTGGGGGCAGCTGCCATCACACTCAGTGATGCCGAAAAGAAAATAAATAAAAATTGGTGGAGGCGTTTTTAAAAAAAGAAAATGCAAGACCAAGAAAGAAGAACAAAAAGATTTTGCCTGATGAAGAGAACACCCGCGAAATGTGGTGTATCGGAGACCAAAAATCATACAATTCCTTAGTTTTGGGCCATTTTTGGTGATTTTCGTTATTTTAGGGGTTATGAACCACTTTGGCTGATCTTAAATGGGTCCAAGCCTGCCCCTAGAAATGCTTAAGGGTGTATGTGAACAATATGGACCATCTGGAGCTCATTTGAGGCTACCAAATCTTTGAAATTGGCCAAAAATTCCATTTTTTGACAAAAAAGTGTGATTTTGAACACTTAAATGCGATGTTTCGCAAAAGTTGCAGAAGACGAACCCCTCTTAAAATTCAATTTTACATAGGAATTCATACTGCCAATCTTGAATTTCCAAGTTTTTCAATATTCGCGACCTGAGCATGATACACTCTACTGCCCTCCTCAGCCCCGTACCCCGACAATACTCTGGCCAACTTCACAACAGATCTACATGGGCTTATTGATGTGGAACCTGAGTCAGACGAGGTGAGATTATATGAATTTCAACTGAATGCCACGCTTTTAATTATTGAGTAGAAACAAGTCGTTATGGTTCTTAGAAAACGCGATGAAGTTGAGAAAGCGGGTATGTTAAAGGATAAAACCATGCGTTCAGCACAGAACGGTGGTGTACAGTACTACAGCACAGTAATAACGCTCGGTCCTGGCCATTAGGACAGCACGGAGGATATTGTAAGGCCTAAATAAGAGCTTGGATAAATCCAAACTTACAAATTATCTATTCTTCGAACTCATACGCGTAGCATGGATTACATGATCAGAACATACACTATTGTGAAGATCAAAGAGGAAAAGAAATATTAGGGAAACAAAGGGTTCAAGATTTTACCTTACGGAAGATGCAATTTTACCTAAAATTGCTAGACAGGTCTCCTATATGCTACATTTACAGTAATATTATGGAACATCAGTTTCTGGAGGACAGAAACGCATTGTGCATATTCCTGATCATCGTTCAAAAAGTTTGAGCACAACGTATGATAATCCTCATTATGTCAAAGTTGTTTCTAACCTAACCCACTAAACAGTATTGTGATACATATGGGGCGTTGCAAATAATTCTGAACTATGTGTTGAGTAAATGGGCTCCAATGTTTTGTAAATAAGAAATAACCATAACTTTGCCAAAAATTGGTAGATTTTGATGGGGTTTGTATTATTTTGATAGGAAATGGGTGTAGATTGTTGAAATGATAATAATAACTAGACTGCACTCCGCAAGAGATGGTGAGGTGCCTATTGCCTTAGCTGGCCGCCAAGTTCGTCACTAGTATCCGCAGAATTTTCCAATAAATCTTCCCTGAGCGCGAGGACTAATAACGAACCTTCATCATGTGTTATTATCCATTTAAAAGAATACATCCTGGAGAATATGATGGTATAGAAAGCGGATTTTCGCACCCATGTCGTCGAGTTCGTCACTAGTATTCGCAATGCCTCATATAAGGGGGTTGTAGGTCAAAACTTTTCATTCAGTTGTTAGAGCTTAACAGTGAAACTTCAATTTCGACGTGTCAGTTTGATGCAAAAACCTCTAGTCGTGTACCGTGGTATGAGATACCAACGGGATAATGGACTCGCTTCGCTCTCTTCTATATTACAAACGGCTGTCCTCTCACTAAAGGGTGGTGCCAAATATCTCGGTCGGTCGGAAGGTTCTACAATCAGGTATTGGAAAACACGGTTGAAAACGTGATGGCTGGTGGGAAGCCTAAAAAAGCTTTGAAAAGACAGTTACGTCGTACTGGAAATGAGATTATTGATGACGATAAAAAAGTCGTGAAAAGGAGAATGTTCGTAAAGGCGCTAAAAATAGTAAAAAAAAATGAAACGTCCAGTAAAGAAGAAAAAGGAGGAGAAGAAAATGCAGGCGTCAGCCCGAGGTGTAAAACGGAAAAGAATGACTTATAAAAAACCATAAAGATACTCTAAACGTATGAAACCTACGGTTGACTTCTTTAACTGATATAAACGACAATCTTGAAGAACTATCTCTCATAAGTAATTGTGATTCTACAGCGTAAGGTAGTGTCGGGTAATCGCTCCAAGCAACTCCACATCCATCTACACAGGGACGAGTGCTATAAATCGGAACTCTCCCCTTTCGGCATCCCACCTACTCAAACATCTAGAGAGGTATAGAGGATTCCGATTACATCATGATTAACTCCTCAACACATTTGGATCGTGGACCGCTCCTATGGAATTCGTTATACCCAGTGCGGGCTCATTCTTTTACGATCCCAGCAGTATATACCTACATAAAAAAGCCCGAATAGAACACTCTGATTGGACAGATTGTGAGGAAGATTACCCACTCTATCCTGAAATTAACTCTTTGCATGCAATGATCAGTCAATGCGACGTATATTTATATCAATTGGATGTCTCTGCAGGTTCCAATTATTATAATTACCGCGCATACTTAGAGAATATTCTAAATTATTCAAAAGATGCCAAGAAAACCCATTTGTGTGCTTCAGCGTATTATAACCCTGAAGCAGAAAAAGATGTAAAAGAGAAATTTGAAAAAAATAAGGAAAAAGTTTTTTTTATTATTATGTGCATCTACACAGCGACTTTTCATTTCAAGAGAAACTTCTCGTGAATGGGACTGAAATGAAGATTAAAATCACCCGCTCGGCCCCAGCTTTGCTTACTTTGTTTAAACTTGCCTGAGGATAGTGAAGAAGCCTCTAAACCAACCCTTTCTGTTCTATCCATTCCTATGCCGATGATTCCACTCTTCACTTTTCCACCCACTTCGCAAAGCGTTTCTGCCAAGAGTCATTCCATGATTCGCGTCGGACAGCTAATGGTGCACCTGACCTCTGATCTTTCTGTCATCTCTGATTGGGGCAGAGAAAACCTTGTGTTTTCAATGCCTCAAAAACTCGGTTCCTCCATCTATCTAGTCGTTACAATCTTCCACACGACAATCCCCTTACCTTCAACAATACATAACTCAGTCCTTCCTCTTCTCTTAATATTCTTGGCGTTTCCTTTTCTCGTGACTTTCCTGGAAAGATCACATTATATTCTCTTTCCAAAACAGCTTCTCAGACGTTAGGTGTACTGTAGGGTGGCCCACTTTTCAATTTTTTTGAAAAGTATAGGTGATCTTGGTTTTTCCCATTATTTGGCACTATACTAGCACATTGGTAGCATTTTTACAAAAATTGGTCAATATTTAAGGGTCTCGCATCGACCTTGAAATTACTAGTTTTTTTTTTAAATGTGTACTTTTTAACTTTTTACTGAATCAAGATAAATCATTAAGCAGGGATGTTTTCTGAATCCTCTTAATGAGAGAAGTCGTTTGGTGTGCCTGCCAATGTCATACGACTAACGGTTTAAAGGTTGTGCCTGTATACAGGTAATACCAATGTGCTAGTAGAGTGCCAAATAATGGGAAAAACCACGATCACCTATACTTTTCAAAAAAATGAGTCACCATACCCGGGTGGAATGTATAATGTATATAAGTAATTAGAAAATGCACTATGCCTGTGCCAGGTACCTAACCTATTTCTTTTTTGAAGATCATAACATTTTGAAATTCTGTCTGAGTTCCTCATCCTTTGTCATGGACAAATCGATGGCAACCATAACTGGAAGAACTCTTGAAGCTACAAATAGAGAGTCATCAAAAGGAAAGGCGAAAATAACATCGCTACCTTCTCTAAGATCGGCCTCGGAAATTTTTTTAGTTGGCCAACCGTCGTCCTCCATCAGTGGTAGCAAATTGCCAACAACATGGCAGGTTTTGCAATACTTCTTCAGTGTTATCCAGTACACTGCTAACAGGAAAGACGCATTCAAAAACCGTAAACAACGTCTTAAAGTTTTGGAACATGGCCCGCATTAAAACAATCACAAAGCTCAACTGCGAACGGAAGCTAGAGGCATTGTGGAAAGAGTGGCACTTACTCCGAAAGAGCAGAAAACGAGAAACTGACGCCGGAGGAAAACGGCAGAAGTTTTCGGACAGTGTGGACAAGCTGTGGGATATCGGAGCATCTGACGCTGTCGAAGATATAAAGAAGAATCGACTGCTGTCCGACAAGGACAAGAAAGAAGACATTGACTTCTACCTCGATCAACGTGGTCCTCGGGTGGCAACGATGAGCGGGAACGATAAAGTTTTCGCTGTAAAAAGAAAGCTACAGGAAGGAAGAAAACGTCCTCGCCAGGAGCCGCAAACCTCAAAGTGTGCATACGAAACCGGAGATGAGGCCATGGAGAAAGATGATACTGGCATGTCAGGAGAGTCGGAGACAGAACTAGCGTTCCCCCTGCCGAAAGAGCCAAGTGTGTCTGTCAATCTTCCTCGCCGCATCCTTAATGCACCTGCTGTCATGGAAGTGGCTGATCTTTTCCGCATGTCCAATAATCAGGTGCGTATTGTGTATAGTATTCATCGATAGCGTCAGTTTTAAAGTGTCCCGTAACCCACATGTATTCTTGACAGTTTCCTTTCCACTTTCCATTCTCTACATAGGTAGTAAGCATTGTGGCTGCTATCACACGTTCGGCGGATCCACCAGCAGACCTCAATCAGTTCAGCATCTCGAAAGAAACGGCTCGCCGGGGAAGAGTGTCACATCGCCGTGAAGTGGCGACGGCTGTGAAGGACTCCTTCACGCCACCGAGGCACACTGTTGTCCACTGGGATGGCAAAATGGTCAAGGTCAGTTGATTAAGTTTTCATAGCTATCAATTTAGTAATGAGATTCATGAAGCATAATGTCAATTAAAAAGCGAACTGAATGTGAACAAAAATAGGTTACTTTACAACCATGAAATTGAAATATGGCATGTGTTTCAGAACTTCCTTGGAACGGCGGAGCACCGCCAAGCAATTCTCATCTCCGGGGCTCCTCATTGCACAGAAGGAAAGTTGCTGTCAGTCCCAGCTGTTACTGACGGCACCGGACTGTCGCTATTTGCTGATTTTTTGAAAAGTATAGGTGATCGTGGTTTTTCCCATTATTTGGCACTCTACTAGCACATTGGTATTACCTGTATACAGGCACAACTTTTAAACCGTTAGTCGTATGACATTGGAAGGCCCACCAAACGACTTCTCTCATCAAGAGGATTCAGAAAATCCCTACTTAATGATTTATCTTGATTCAGTAAAAAGTTAAAAAGTACGCATTTTTAAAAAAAACTCGTAATTTCAAGGTCGATGCGAGACCCCTAAATATTGATCAATTTTTGTAAAAATGGTACCAATGTGCTAGTATAGTGCCAAATAATGGGAAAAACTACGATAACCTATACTTTTAAAAAAATTGAAAAGTGGGCCACCCTAGTGTACTGTACCGTCTCCGCAGTTACTTCGCCCCAGCTCAGTTGCTCTCTCTGTACAGGGATCTTGTCCGCCCCTGTATGGAGTACGCTTCTCATGTGTGGGGTGGCTCAACCCTCACAGCTTTACTTGACTGGGTGGAAGCAAAGGCTTTTCGTCTCATCAGTTCCGTGCCTCTTACTGACTATCTTCAATTTCTATCTCTTTGCCGCAATATTGCCTCACTCACTCCTTACTATCGCTATTATAATGGAGACTGCTCTTTTGAACTCTACAACTGTATGACTCCTCCTTTAAGGATAGCACGCAGTACCAGACTTTCTACACTTTCTTATTCCGTTTTTGTTCAACTCTCTATCGCAAGGGTTAATCGGTATTTTCAATCTTTCATCTACTTAACCGGTGAACTCTGGAACAATCTTCTTAAATCCATCTTTCCCCCTATCTATGACCTCCAATCTTTTAATCTTTCAGAGTGTCCAAGCATCTTGAAACACTGGACCGTGATTTTGGCTCTTCTTATTCTATTGGGGTGGGGCTTTAGCGGGCATTCGCTCTTGGCCCCTTCTTCCTGCATTAAACAATAATACCGACATATCGACAGGACCGGATATTCATTGGATTGTTCTATATTTTAGGAGACAGAAGGGACATACTCGCTTGGTATGTCCCCGTTTCATGACACAAGTATCGCGAAGTTCCTAAAACAACTACATACATCAACCGTTATCTTGAATCCTTACAGGCATTAAAGCAGTTTTAGTAATGTATGTGCTCAATACTGCTGCTTGCTCTTTTTGCTGGACATATCAAGGGGTTATTCGTATGATGATTTTTTTTAATAATTTTTAGCAAATTCTCGCCAAAATAATATTTTTTTATGTAACCAAATAAAATACCTCTTCCCGTTTGTAACTAAAAACCAGTGTATAAGAATGAAGGTTTTTCTCTTATATTTCTTATATGCCTTGTCAACTCTGACAGAGTTATTAATTCTTAAGTTTATGATCATTACAAGTGTAAGTCTTATTATATATATATATATATATATAATATATATATATATATATATATATATATATATATATACACAGGGTGGGCGGAAAGTAGCTCCCTATTTTGGATTGGTAAAAAAATACGTATATTATCCATTTATTTCAGAAGAAATAATATGAAAAGGTAGGCATACATGGTAGGTTTTCTCTAAAATTCAATGTGGGCTCCAACTCTTTACACCAGCTTCTGGAGCCGCCCAGGAATGGCGTCCACTGACTTTAGCAGGAACTCCGGCGGGATGGAGGACATGACTTCCCGAATTCGGTCCTCCAGTTCTTCCAATGTCCTCGGTTTGGTGCGGTAGACTTCTTCCTTTACCCACCCCCAAAGAAAGAAGTCGCACGGTGTCAAGTCGGTGCTCCTGGCTGGCCATTGATGTGGACCACGACGACCCATCCAACACCCAGGGAAGTGGGCATCCAGCCACTCACGGACAACAAGAGCGAAGTGCGGAAGGGCGCCATCTTGCATAAATATCAGATCGTCGATGTTCTCCCATGTGCTGACAACCGGCCAGACCTCGTTTCGCAACATAGCAAGGTACCGCTCAGCATTCATGGTGTTGCGCAGAAGGAACGGGCCCACAACCTGATCTGAGGTCATACCACACTACACCGTTACACTGAACCGATTCTGCCGTTTTTCAGCGGTAACCATGGGATCCTCTCCTGCCCAGTAGTGGCAATTGTGGCGGTTGACAAAGCCTCCGACGTGGAACACCGCCTCGTCGCTCCAGAGGATGTTGCGGAAGAGATGGGGCCAGTCTTCATGCCAAGCCAGCATGATTTCCCCGAACTCCATGCGAATGTCGCAGTCCTCGTCCGAGAGAGATTGGCAGTAATGCGGCTTCCACGCACGCCAGTTCAGCTCCTTCTTCAGCACAGTTTGCACTGAGTAGCGGGAGAGTCCACTTTCCTGAGCTGCCTGGCGAGTTGACTTTCGTGGACTCCGTGCGAACATTTCCTGAACTGCCTGCACCGTCTCCTGGGCCCTGGATGTCGAAGGGCGACCACATCTTCGAACATCTGCCACAGACCCCGTGGTCATGAGCTTCGAGTGGCAGTTCTTGATTGTTTTCGGGTCCACTTGGGCACGTGGTCCGTGAATGGCCCGCCACCATCTTTGAACTCGAACGACAGATTGCCAAACTTCGTACCGTGCCGCCAACTGGGCACGCTCCTGCAGTGTTAAACGCTCAGCCATGTTACCCTTCAATCTGAAATGAAAAAAAAAAAAATGAACGTTACAATTGTACCACTTTAGAGAACACAAAGAGAACACTTTAGAGAAAAAAAGATTACCGTTACAATTGTACCACTTTAGAGAACACACCATAACAATATAACATTACAATCACAATTTATACATAATTTATATGTAATTTAAATTAGGGAGCTACTTTCCGCCCACCCTGTATATATATATATATATATATATATATATATATATATATATATTCTGTGCATGGCTGAATTACTGTAACCTTTTAAAATATAGTTGTATATCAATGTGACGTCTTTTAATAAAGGAGTATCTGTTTTCTGTATTATTCTTTTAAAAAACCTGAATAATCCGGAATACTTTAAAATTATATATATATATATATATATATATATATATATATATATAAAATTTTGGGTGGTCCAAAATTTGGGCTAAAATTTCAAAATAGTTGGAAATGCTCTCCACATGGCTGCTCTTATTCCTTTAGATGTGAAGTGATTTTGTGCAAAATATCTGTCGATTCAGTACATAATAAGAGGTCGCTATGATTTTCACATTTTCAATTGATTAATTAGCTAATCATTTTCCACCCACTTCATTTTTAGAGGACGCGGCAGTCACGCCACATTAGTAGCATGGGCGCAAAATGCCACAGTGCAGAGCAATTGCATAATGTTGCATAATGTTGCAAGAATGCCACCCCCACCCCCTTTGTTGCAAGGGGGGAAGCCTCTTTGGGGGAGAAGGTGGGATGGCCTCACCCCCCAAAGGGGCATACCTAACCTAGGGAGACCTCTTTGGGGGAGAAGTTGGGACGGCCTCACTCCCCCAAAGGGGCATACCTAACCTAATAGAGAGAGAGAGAGGAAGAGGAGGAAGGGTCTTCGCTTGGCGAGGGCCAAGCGCATATGAGTCTTTCAGCCATCCCGCCGCTCTCTTATAGTGCCCCTAATCAGCCAGTGCCTCCTGGCATCAGTTGACACGTCGCGCGTTGACGGGCACGAGTCCCGTGCGTCCGATTGCTGGGGGCCCAGGCATCAGTCCGTCCGGTTGCTGTGGGGCCTAGCCAGGTGTCACAGTGTACGTTTATGTGAGCTAAAAGGAGCCGTGTTCGCACCCCGGACGGGGCTCGTTACTCAGGGTACTCTAATGCCTTCCCGTGGGTCTAAGGCTGGCATAAAACACTTCAATTCAAAAGGAAAGGAAAAAGAGCCACGTAGGTGGGGTGTAGAATCAACTCGTATGCAAAATAAATCCCAACCATGGGTCTAAGGTGCGGGTAAAACATCTCGTACGAAAAAAGAAAATTAAATCACCGAAAAAAGCTTTCAAATGATTCATTATATATACTTAACCCTTTCAGCCCTGAATTTTTTGTAGGGTTAAGTTATGAATGCGTGTATTTGAAACGTTAGCAATTGGCATCTTCAGTCCTTAAAGGGTTAAACAAATTTAAGAATATTTGTTTTAATTCTATCCTGCATTATTTTTGCAATAACTTTTGCAATAACTTTAACCCCATATATACGGTTTAAACGAATTACATTCACAATATTTTAATCTTAGCATAATAATAACGAAACATATAGCTATCTATCTACCTGTCTATCGTCTCGAGAAAATTAAATATAAAATTGCAATTTCAGTTTTCATAATTATAATATTTATAATTATGAATTCTAGCTGATTTTAAGAATAATAATTTTTTCATATCCATCTAAAATACGGGGAAAAATTTCAATTAAAAATAAAAGAAAATATTTCCCTAACGACGCCCGTCATACACACACACACACACACACACATTATATATATATATATATAATATATATATATTATATGAATAGAAACCATAAGTATTAAGGAACGTTTCTGCACACGAGGAGGAGAGATAACGAAATAATGAAAAATGAGGCGAACCGCAATTGGAAGGCCCTGGGTCGTTTCCCAGGCATTGTGGAAGGCCCTGGTTCGTTTCGGTTCGCCTCATTTTTCATTATTTCGTTATCTCTCCTCCTCGTGTGCAGAAACGTTCCTTAATACTTATGTCGTTTCTATTCATTTATATACTGCGCGGTCATTGCAGTTATTTGTTGCATATATATATATATATATATTTCATATAAACACATGTCGAAAAAAACATTCTAATCTGAACAACTCAATAAATGAACAAATCGAGAAAATTAAATATAAAATTGCAATTTCAGTTTTCATAATTATAATATTTATAATTATGAATTCTTGCTGATTTTAAAAATAATAATTTTTCATATCCATCTTAAATACGGGGAACATATAGTTTATTCTATTTTTAAGTAAAGTTTTAGGTCTGTAACTTATTTTATATTTTTGTTAACTGTATTAAAAAGGGAACATTTATTATTTTATCCAGACTCTATTGTCTTTGTTCCCCAAGGATACACGAAGGCAATTTTAGAACAGGTGTTTTCAATCCTTCATACATATTTCAGATGATTTATTGTATGTTTAGGCCTACCAAGGATAAGCTAATCAAACTACAAAACTCCAGGCATCATCAGCCAGTATTTTAAAATCATTTACGCACAAGTTAAAATTGAGTTGACCATGTAAATAAACAAATTTATCATACAAAACAAGATTCGAGTTGGGTTCCTTTCTGCCTCCTTTCAGTGCAAATAACAAATGTTTCTTCCACAACAAAATCTGAAACCTTATTAACATATACACCTCTTTTGTAATATGCATGTGGCCATATAAACAAATAATCATTTACCCATATGGGTAAGGTTTCTTCAGCAAATATTTGCTCAGATAAGGCTCAAGATGAGGCATATTTTTAGCTATTTCTCGCAGAAATCCAAATTTAAATTGATTCGCTCGGAAAATAAACAAAGGCTTCATAGCCAACCACTTTTCCCAAATCTTAAACCAATATTTGTTCAACGATAGGGAATATAAGTTTATCGCAGAAAATAAAATTTGTATCAGATAATGGGGACCGCGAATCGGGGCAGATGGCCCGCCCAGATTTGATGCGGGACAGCCATTCCATTCACGACACTGTGGGGCTGACCGCATGCCTACGCAGTATGCTCCGCCCAAAATTCATGGAATAAGCCAATCACGACACTGTGGGGCGGGGCCCAGGACCTCGGGTTGGTCGATATACAGGCCTACACGTTAAACTCCAGCCAAAATTCACCGCTAGCCAATAGGAAGCTAAGGTTCGCTCTTGTGGGTTGGTCACATGCCCCCTTATAAAGGGAGAACTTCGAAGCGAGACTCAGTTTCGTTCGATCATTTCCAGCTAGTGAATTGCACACCATGAATCAACTGTACAACACCCCTGATTTGATGGAGGGCGAGTCCGCATATGCCCATGCAGTGGTACATCTCTTCAGTGCTATAGACCAGGGGGAGCTATTTTCTACCCATTTTGTTACGGAAAATTGCAACGAAATGCAAGAGCCGATCAATGAAGACGATATTGAAATGTGAGTAACTTATAAGTGCCTAACCTAACTTTATTCAGTGTTTTTCTACAACGTAAAATTATTCCCATTGTTTTTGTTTGTTTCCTTCGTGATTATTTCGGTGTGTATATATATATATATATATATATACAGAGTATTATATATATATATATATATATATATATATGATGTAGCTTAATAATATTTTTCTCCGACAATTAAAGATAAATTTTTCTCGTTTATAACCTAACCTAACCTAACCGGGTGAAAACTAACCTATCCTAGCCTAACTTAGCCTAACCTAATCAACCTAACCTAACCGGGTGTAAACTAATCTAACCTAACATATACTAGCATTGCCTAACCTAACCTAACTTAGCCTAACCTAACATATCCTAGCGTAGACTAACCAGGTGTAAACTAACCTAACCATACCTAAACTAACTTAACCTAACCGGGTGTAAACTAACCTAACGTAGCCTAACTTAGCATAGCCTAACCTAACCTAACTTAGCCTAAACTAACATATCCTAGCGTACACTAACCGGTATAAACTAACCTAACCTAGCCAAACTTAGCCTACCTTAACCTAACCGGGTGTAAACTAACCTAACCTAACCTAACTTAGCCTAACCTAACATATCCTAGCGTAGACTACCGGGTGTAAACTAACCTAACGTAGCCTAACTTAGCCTAACCTAACCTAACCGAGTGTAAACTAACCTAACCTAACTTAGCCTAACCTAACATATCCTAGCATAGACTAACCGGGCGTAAACTAAACTAACCTAACCTGGTGTAAAGTAACCTAACCTAACTTAGCATAGCCTAACCTAACCTAACTAAGCCTAACCTAACATATCCTAGCGTAGACTAACCGGGTGTAAACTAACCTAACCTAGCCTAACTTAGCCTGCCCTAATCTAACCTAACCTAACCTAACCTGGTGTAAACTAACCTAACGTAACCTAACTTAGCCTAACCTAACATATCCTAGCGTAGACCAACCGGGCGTAAACTAACCTAACCTAAATTAACCTAACCTAACTTAGCCTAACCTAACCTAACCGGGTGTAAACTAACCTAACGTAACCTAACTTAGCCTAACCTAACATATCCTAGCATAGACTAACCGGGCGTAAACTAACCTACCCTAAACTAACCTAACCTAACTTAGCATAACCTAACCTAACCTAACCTAACTTAGCCTAACCAAACCTGACCTAACCGGGTGTAAACTAACCTAACCTAACTTAGCCTAACCTAACTTAGCCTAATCTAACATATCCTAGCATAGACTAACTGAGCGTAAACTAACCTAACCTAGCCTAACTAGTCTAACTTAACCTAACCTAACTTAGCCTAACCTAACCTATCCTAGGATAGCCTAACCGTGCGTAACCTAACCTGACCTAACCGCAGACAGTGTCTCTCAGCGCAAACAAATCTCATTTATTTATTAGCATTGAAAATTAGTTTGTATTGTTTCTCGTTTATAATTGGCAATCTAATTTCCTTTTGTTCTGATTTTTCCACAACGTAAAATTAACCCCATTATGTTTTCAATTATTATCGTTTCCATCGTGATTATTTCGGCATATATATATATATATATATATATATATATATATATATATATATATATATATTTTGGAGCTTCATTTTTCTCGATAATTCAGCACCATTAGGATTTTTAAATTACCTAAACGTTTGAATTATCTGCTTTTAAATACGTGGTATTTTCTCTTATTGTATCTCTTTATTTTACTTAACCTTATAGGACCGATGCGGAACTTGATCGTATTATAGCTACTTTTGATGAAAGGGGAATAAATGCTACGGATGCTTCTCCGCACAGCCAACCCAGAGATACAGAAGTCGCGGTATTGAATTACAGCGGTCAACGAGTGCAGTTTGTAGAGGAGCTGATGTAATGTTTTTAGATTATATATATGTTTTTGGAATCGTAAACAATAAGTTTGGGAGGCCAGGTTAGGCGACGACAGGTCAGATATATATATGGTGGACGATTTAACTGCATCCATTTCATGACATTTATTTAACCTTATAGACCGAAACGGAGCTAGATCATATTATAGCCACTTTTGACGAAAGGGTATAAATGAAGTGGTAGCCACCCGCCTAGCCAACCCAGCGATCCAGAAGTTGTGGTACTGGCACGGGACAGCGAGCGCCAGTTTGTAGAGGAGGTTATGTAAGTATTTTTTTAGGATAAGAACAAAACGCAATATATTTTCATTTATTAAATAGTAGAAAACTGTACAAAAACGGTAACAGCTCCGTCACATAATTCTTAATGGTACAAATGTATATACAGCTTTACACAATATATCTTACACATTACAGGGGGTACTAACATATGGGTCTTTTTTTTCTGTCTGCATACATTTTATCATTCATATTTTGTCGCATAAATCGAATAATTTTAAAAATTCATAAATCCCTTCCACGTGACATATGCATGAGAAACAAAATACAATACAATCCACATGTTTCAGTATAATATCCTTGGAAACGATATGGATTCCAAATAATCTCTGGCACGCCTAGTTGCGCTATAAATTCACGATTGCCGAGTCATTCCACGGTGGAAATCCGAGTGAGTCAAATAGTACATTCTTTCCTTAGTTTTTAGATTGCAAACCAATGAATACCCACCACCCACAATGTCGGTGTTAACGATAACCCCGTACCAGTTTCTCGAACTAGCCAGCTTCAATATTTCATTCTTCGCAAAAACCGATAAATTTGGAACGCGCGAAGCGGTCACTTTTCATCACTCTGAATTGTATTCGCATCCATTTTAAAAATCTGTGGTGACGCCCTGAAAGATCAACCTCTATTAGTGCCTGTGATTCTAGATACACGAGTGCACTTATAGGCCGTCTATAGGTTTGGCAAACTCCAACCTCACTGAGATGTTTCCGCTCTGTTGTGGACTTAAATGCGTATTTACGCCAGCAGTTAAGTCTGGCGTAATGTCAAATGAGTAAATATTAAATCTTCCACAAATTCTTTCAGTTTATGCCGAAACCAAGTTCATCACACGCCCTGTATTATGAGCAAGACTACTATAAGCTCTCGCGCAGAGCGGGAACACAGCATCTGTTGAGTAATCCATATTCATTACCCCACCCAGAGCATGCCATTTACGTATAGAGTAATATTTTTAAGGCCGAAATTCTCGAATTTTAAGGCACTCTTTTTATATTTCCATTCGTCGAGGCGTGGTCTTGCATTCCAATTATATCCTTTTAGGTAGGACTCCAAGAGCAATGTTTTCTAGCTGTTTCGATGCCAGCCCTGCGGGAATCGTGTACAGTTTGATCTGTACCCTGTTAATTGGATATTTTACTGTGGCATGTACCAAGTCTTTCTCAATTTCTATTTGCTTCGGGGAATTAATTTCACTCGGCGTATACGCAAATACGTTTCCATGATGTGTATCACAACGGGTTTCGCGCCTTCTTCTTGGTCAGTCCCCAGATTTATGCAGATCTCAGGGTTCGTGCGGGTAAGCTTCAATTTCATATCCACCCCGTTCATAAGCAACTTCTCTGGAATGTAAAGTCTGTATGCAGGCGTCCAAAACATCGTATATCTTTTTTTAGAATTTTTAAATTTATCCTTTATACTCCTCGTCTTTAGTGTGGTAATACCCCTCGGCGGTTAAAAAGGTGTCCTTCGCTTCTTTTGAAAAGTTGAGGACATTTTCCAGATAGGCTCGTAGGTGATAGTACCCCGTGCCTGCCGAGATGTTAGTCTGATTTAAATATACGTCACACTGACTGAATATGGAGTGCAGAAAGTTGGTTTCAGGGTAGGCAGCGTAACTATCATCGCAGTCCGTTCCGTCAGAATGGGCTATGCGTAGTTTAGCATACATGTGTGCATGCAACTCGGGTCAAAAAAGTAAGGGCCTGAGCTGGGTATCACGAATTCTATAGGGGCACTGGGTGAACTAATTGTGTTTAACGGGTTAATTGTAATAAAGTCACTATGTTCAATAGAGACCTGGTAGGTGGCATATCAAAGAGGGACAGTTCCGATTTACAGCATTGTGAACTACACGGATGATGAAACGTGCCATGACGAGTCAGAAATAGTGCCACCTCCTCGGCGAGTATTAGTCAATCTATGATTCGTGAGAGTAGCGTCCTCAGCTTATATCAGTTAAAAAATGATCAGCCATAGGTTTCATACGCTTAGAGCACTTCTTTTTGGTTTCCTTTTGCGTTTAACGCCACGTGATGGTAACCCCTTCTTCCTAGCAGATCTCTTCTTCCGCCACGTGTTGGTAACCCCTTATTCCTGACAGATCTCTTCTTTCCGCCCACGCATTTTTCTCTTCGCATCTTTGATGATTTCATCCCGTGTACGTTTTAAATGTTTTTTAGAGCTTCTTTAGGCTTAGTGCCAGCCAATATGTCCTCTGCCGCGTTAAAACCTGTTTGTAACGCCTTCCTCCCTAGGTACCTGGCCCCCCTCTTCAACAGTGGGACAGCGGTGCGTAGTATGGATGAAAAAATGGACCCAAGTCCACTACCACGCTGGTATCTCACCCCTCGATACTGTGAAAGGCTTTCTGTCCATTATAACTCAGTGCGTCGAAAGTGCAGCTTCACTGTTAAGCTCCCGTCACCGAATGGGAAATTTTTACCCTCAATCGTTCTTATATATATTGAGATATTGGTTATTAGATTAGTTGCGACATTCACATAATGGGGTATGTCATATGTAATACTCAAACTCCTTCCTCTATGGTTGGGGATGTGAGCTATGCGTAGCAGGCGTGCCTGGGTATCCCCAACAAACTGGTGTTCCGCTATATTGCTGTAAATATAGCACATGTCTGGAGGCTGAGAGCTTACATCCAATTTCTCCATCTTCAATTGATACACTAAGGTGGACAAGTCATGCTGTGCCTCGTGAAAGGTGTCTCTTTGGAAGGCTGATCGATATCGCCCCTCGGTTATAATTTTGAACACTCTTCCGTCTTTAAGATTTCTGTTAACCTTTGATTTTAGGATTAGAGTATGTGCAGGGTTTCCTTTGTTTACGATTTCGTATAATAAATCATTCGTAAGATTGAGTTTTTTAAACTACGTTTAAGTCTCTCACAACATCCTCAGCCGAACCATAACGCCCGGCCTAGTGTTACTTCTGTACTGTAAAACCGTGCAACCTTAGTCCGCGATACGTATAGTTTCATCCCGAGTTAACCCGGCTTTTGCACACTCATTACAGTCTCTAAGAATCGTAAAAACGGTATCTTTATAATCAATATTTAAAAAGAGGGTGTCCAGCTGAATTTCACATATCCCCACCTCATACGAATCACGACCCAATCAATGGGTCCATGGAGCTCTGTTACAAAGTTGGCTAGTGTGTTGTTAGGGTGTACAGACAGGGACGAGGAGGACGGGAGTGTGACGTAGAAATGGTTAGGAGTCATGCTGCATACTAATTAAGCTTCATTACTGCATCAGCTTTTATATAGGTATTGAAGCTTTCTGGGTAACCTAGCCACTTCACCAGGTACATTTTTCTCTTTCCTGTACCTTTGCTTCCTAAATTTTCTCAATTTTAAACACATTTTTTCCTAAATTAAATGCCACTTTCTGCAATTCCTCGCGGTAAAAGCCTCCCGAGATCTCTTCTCCATTCAAATATTCCCTTAGGCTCATAGCCCTAACTTTAAAAATCTCGCGTGTCCAGCCTTGCTCAAAACCCTTCGCGAATTTATTCCCGAACGTGACAGCCTTACATAGTCATTGATTTTGAAACGCGCAGAGTGTGGTGGTGGTGCGGCACTCCATCTCTTCTCGGGCGCTTACCTCTTTCTAAAACATCGTTAGGCGATGCACCAATCGTACAATGGTGCGAACGGTTGTAGGATGAAGCCAATGATCCGAGAACGTTTATATATTTGTGTATGTTTTTATGTGTAAAATTCCTTTATGGTACGTTAAACTCTTTCAGCTAAAGAAGCCTTATGTATAGAATTGGAAGTGTAATAGCTGATATTAAACTCTGACCGCATGTTCTGAAAAGCGCATCCTATAAATTCTTTTCCCATATCCGTACAAAAATAGCCAAGAATCCTGTTTTCTTTCAACATCAGCGTTTTGACCGCTTTAGCAACTGTTTCAACCGATTTATTTTTCAGGGGAATTAACCACAGATATCTAGAGAATACATCTATTATGAATAGGATGTAACAGTAGCCATAGTTATTGAATATCTTTGCATGTCTGTTAAATCTGCCTGCCAAATAGAGTCAATCGAGGCGGCTGTTCTCTTGGCTGTTTTAAAACTTTTTCTCACCGGTTTATGAAGTGTATAAGCATCCTGTCCATGCAAAAACCTCTCAACATCTTTTTCCTTACGCCATAAGCAACTCTGTACAATCTATTAACGCCACCATAGGATGCGGGGTTAGAAATATCATAATAGTGCTTACTTAATACGTTAGCCATTTACATATTTTAGAGGTACGTGGATAAGGTTGGCCGCCTGTTCTCTTCTTTTTCCTCTTCAGAGACACTGCAACTGCTGGGGGCGAAGGTGTACTCAGTTGTGGAACGTGCGGTGCATGTTCCAAGTCTTTTAACCTATTCAGATTACCTATCAATGTTCTGGGGACATTTATTTGTTGTAGTCTTGCCTGAATATGCCTCCATCCTGTTGGTGAGGGCCTATCCCACTTTCTCACCAGATCGTGAACAATATCAACGATATTGGACTCTTGTACCCTTGTTCCTTCAACAATGACCTCGCCTGTATCGGTCAACTGTATGATGGGGTCCTCACTCAATAGATTATAAAGACTTAGCCCTTTATTCCTCAATGTATGGGGGAGGCTGTTTTTAGCACATGTTCGATGTGTTTGTTCCGTTGCTCTTTGGTTGCCCAGGTCCTGTCGCTATGCTCAGCGCTACTCGAGCTGTGCCTCACGGGGAGCTCTGTAGGATGCTTATAATCTTCGTACTCATGAAGAAATTTCTGCAAAGCCTCTTGGTACAAGATCCTTTTCTCATCAGGTGCCTTTTCACTGTTTAATAGGGCTAGCAACTCACTTTCCATTCTTTTAAGCTACTTTTACGGGGTTCTAGAACCGCGTCTGGAGTCTTTGAACTTTGTAATGAAGCATACACCTCGTGCGGAATCACAACCACCTTCTTCATTATATTAATCTAGTCAGTAAAGGGCCCAAAACTGAAAATAAGATGGGAGGAACGATCCTCCTCTTTGTACAATAATGCGCTTTTTCTTACCCACAGTCTGACTTTTATGAGCGAGCGTCCGTATTATGTTCTTGTAACGACGTAAGCGAGTCTTCTGAGAGGGTTTCATTGGAACATTACATTTTATAACATTAAGGCAGATTTCACAGATGCATTTTAAAAAGTCAGAGTCGATATTTTTAACAAACATCTGCTGCAATGCCCGAGGCAGTCGTTGATAGATTTTTATTAATTCGCGGTATTTCTTTAGCCTATTCGTCATTCTGGAATATACACGGTTTCAGGTTCGCTTGGAAATATATTCGTTCTTAGAAGCACCCTAAACGTGTTTCGCGGGTGAAGGTCACAAAGCAAATATCCATAACGTTGGTTTGTGACCTCTTTATAAACCTCCAAAAACTCCTTACGCTGATTCGGGAACATTTGACTGGCTAATACCCCAATTTGTGACACATCTCTACGTTGCGCGAATAAGACTAGATATTGCGTATTTAGCGACACATCGCGCATGTATCTATTTTTGAAAAATAGATTCTGATTGATGAAGAACACGCTTATGTTAAGGTGGTGGGAGAATACTGTAAATGTCTCGGCAAACGTTTTATCCATCTCCAACATGAGGTCGTCAATTACGATGACTGTATGTTCATTTCCCTTTAACGAATTAACGTCATAGACCCCCTTGTGGAACAAAACATCATCTTGGTACTCGTTGAACACTGATTGGTATGTCGAATAGCACCATATAACTTTATGCACAAATTTTGAGAACATTTCCCCCTTTTCTTTAATGATTTTAAGCATAAACACCGTTTTACCACCTGTAGGTCCAGATATAATACATGTGGATGGGCTCGTGAACCTGAATTTTTCTACAGATTCCATTTCTAACACGTCACACCCCTAAGTGGGTCATTTACAAAATATTACAAATAACGAGTGCTGCTCCTTATATTTTGTTTTCTTCTTCCACAGAACCGTGAATGACGACGATGTACAGCCCCCCATCATCGATATCACGGATGAACCCGTTGACCGTGCATCTACAGTACCCATCCCGCCGATGAGCCCTCACCAGCGACATGTAGCACGTTCAAAGCGGAGGTGTGATGACGAACCCTCCACGTTAGGTATAAAGCGTTCCAGGGTTGTTAGAACACCAGTAATAGAACTCCAGCCCTCAGCCCCCCAATAGTACCGTCTGCCAATATACCCCCTTATTCGCCCTCCACAGCAGCTCCCCGTTCTGTTGAGGCTGCAGTAATAGAACCCCAACCCTCAACGTCTTAGGCAACCAACCCCACAACAGCGTCTTCCTCAAATAACCCTTATTCATCCTCCACAGCAGCTCCCCGTTCTGTTGAGGATGGCATAACATTCGAGTTGGTGCGCACCGCAACCCCAACCCCGGCCTTGATTAGGAATCGGTATATAGTCAGTGTTGATCCTAGATCCGTGTATAACAACGGTATTGAATACGGACTACGGCGCGTAGTAGAACGTATTGTAGAGTTTGCCCTTCAGAACCGCGACGAGCGTGAATTCAGGACGAGGTTCTCCTTCTGATTCGGGTCAGATGATGGTGATGTAGATGATTTTTGGGTAGTAATACCATTCAGGCGTTTGGCGGCTGAAGATGTAGAGTATATATTAGGTCGTATAATGCAGGCCTCACAAAGTAGTATAGCCTTCAATATGGACAACTTCACGGTAAATATTAAGCAGGTATTCCGTGTTGCGGGTCATCCTTATACTCTTAACTTCAATTCTCAGGCCATTTTTAGATGGCATATACATGTCGATCGTGGGTGCGGCTTTATAGCAGTAGTCGTAGCACGTATGTTTACTGTACTAAATATGAAATCCGAGCAAATTTGGTTGCCTACGGTCATGGAGCGTGCCCGTAAACTAGCTGTAGACTGTGAACTTGAGTTTGATTGTAATATGGGTCCTGAAGAACTGAGAAGGGAAGAACAGGAAATGAGTGCTTGTATAGTTGTATTTGGACTGGATAATCGTCGTAGAACGGTGTATGTTTTTAAAAGCTGTGTGAGAGATCGTGCAAGACCCCTACTTATTTTAGGACTGTCAGAGACAACGTATCTCCCCATTCGTAATTTAAGGTGCCTTTACGCGAGTTATGATAAAAGTCGAAAATATGGACGACATCATGATTTGTGTAAGGGGTGCCTCGAGTTTGCGGATGATATAGTGAAACGTTGTAAAGATTGCCACACGGTATGTGAGCAGTGTAAAAGCCCAAATGTGAAAGCCGTGTAGTTGAAGTTGAGAAGAGGGATTGTAATGTGTGTAGAGTCTACACACATTACAATCCCTCTTCTCAGGAGGAGTGTAGAGGCATATTTTTCAATAATAACTGTTTTGAGTTCCATAAATCAATTGGCACGTGCAGGAAAATGAGAATCTGTAAATGTGGTATGTTTCACATGATGGATAATTGGGGAAATTTCAAGCTCAAATGTGATGAAATTCACTGTTCTACATGCCATGAGAAATATAAGGCGGATGGTGTAAAGCATGTATGTTATATGAAAGGCGGCAAGCCTAAAAACAATCCTTGTATAACTGTGTACTACGATATAGAAACATGCACGAACGCTGAAACCAAAGAGGTTATTCCACATTTACTTGTGAGCCAGACTATCTGTGATGAGTATATGGAGATCGAGTGAGATGAGTGCCACAAATGTGGTAAACGGACAAACGTTTTTAAAACGAATGCCCAAGATAGCCCTGTAAAACTATTTGTGTCCTATATTGTCAAGTTAGCGGACAAGTTCAAAAAAATGACTGTGTATACTCGCCCATAACGGGGCAAAATTTGACACACAGTTCCTTTATAAGGAGTTGCTAGAGCACGAGTCCTCTGAGATATTTACAGGTGATCCCTTGAAAAGAGGCACCAAATTAATACAGATGCAAATAAGAGGTAATGTACAATTTAAAGACACTTTATTATTCACACCTTGTAAATTAGCAAAGCTACCAAAGGTGATGGGCGTATCAGCTGAAGTTTCAAAAGGATACTTCCCTTACACATTCCTCACTAGTGAAACTTTAAATTACGTAGGTCTACCTCCACCCAAACATTACTTTAACTATGATTGTATGAGCGCAGATGAACGTGAAGATTTTGATCGATACTACAACAGTTTTAATGAACGTAATCCTTATAATATAGCTGATGAATGTGAGCGTTAGTGCGTGAATAATGTACGCGTGCTTAGAGTATGTTTCCAGGCCTTTAGAAAGATGTATATACGCCGTTTCAAATGCGATCCGATGCAAGTCGCAACCACCATCTCCTCATTATGTTTTACGGTGTTCAAGAATAACTTCATGCCTAAAGATACCTTAGCCATTATCCACAGAAACAACACCCGAAGTTATGGGCACAAGGCTATTTCCTGGCTCATACACCTACAGCAGCAGACAGGTGTATACATAAAGTATGGCCACAAAACGGGTGAAGTACCCATTAAGGTTAATGGTCGCGCTTTTTGGGTTGATGGTCTAAGTGAAAACGTGTCACTGGCGGGAAGACTGTGTACTCCTTTATCGGTTGCTGGTGGCATGGTTGCCCCCGTCCTGAGTGTGGAATCGTAGGAGATATCCACGGTAGATCTCCTGCCGAATGTCTTGCGTGGACGCGCACCCGCGATCAACTTATAGGGTTCCAGTTCACTCACAAAGTCTTGTTGGAGCATGAATATAATGCAAGGATGGAGACAGACGGACAATACCGTGAAGAAATAAACACGATCAAGCGTTCAATGGTGCTGGATCCTCTCAAATGCTATACTTTCCGCCTACGGAGTGCGTCAAACTCCACTGCTACGATTTCTGTTCTTTATATCCCTACGTGATGAAGAACAATCTGTATCCCGTAGGTGCACCTGAAAAAATGGTGGGCCATAACCTACCCTCCATGAACGAGTTTTCAAGAAATTTGAACGGGTAATATTTCGGCCTTTCTTTCGTAGACGTGCTCCCCCCTCGCGATTTATGGACGCCGATCTTACCCGTCGTTATAGATCACAAACTCATGTTTCCCTTGTGCATGAAGTGCGTGGAAGAGAACAACGGCGATTGTAGCCATACACCCCACAAGCGTAAGATCAGAGGCGTATACACAAGCCCAGAGCTGGTCATAGCCTTTCGTCATGGGTATAGAATAATGAAGATACATTGGTGTGGAGGTTTCAGAAGCTACCCATCCTTTTCAGACCATATAAAAACGCATTTTTGAAGGATAAGGTTGAGGGGTCAGGATACCCGCGAGGGGTTGAAACCGAAGACGAAAAAACGTCTTATATTCAACGTTACCGCGACCACGAAGGTATACAATTTGATCGTACCCAAATTGTAAAGAACCCTGGCAAGCGCTTTAGTGCAAATTTGTAACTAAACAGCCTTTGGGGAACGTTCATTTGGCGCAAAGTTATAGCGAAGTCTGTGATTACGCCAACGCTCCCGATAAAGAGGTCATGGAGATTGTGAATGTAGGTAATACTTACATAATAAAGTACAACAATACTGAATTCACCACAGATACCTCAAGGGTTACAAACATTCCTGTAGCCAGCTTCACAACCGCCTATACCCGCATCAAACTTTGGGGCCTATTGCATTCTATTGGGCAACGGGTTATGTTTGCCGATACAGATAGCGTGATATTCACAGCGAGGAGGGGTGAATACATGCCTGCTATTGGGGAGTTCCTCGGGGAGCTAACTGACGAGATCAAGGATGAATATGGGGATAACGCATACGCCGACTCGTTTGTGTCAACAGGGCCAAAAACCTATGGGGTACGGGTGAAGATAGGGGATGAAACGAAGTATATCGTGAAGGCGAAAGGTATCACGCTCAACCAAGCGAATCGGCGGGTCGTCAAATTTGATTCGCTGAAGGAGTAAGTGTGCTTGGAAGATGATGAGGGTGGCCGTCCGCCCCAACTGACTGTAGGCACCCATAATTTTCGGGCGCAGAAGCTGGGGGGCGTGAAGGAACTTAGGGCAAAAAGGTGTGCCGTAACACCTACAGGAAACTCTACCAGGTGCCTGGTACCTATGGCACCGTGCCCTTTGGATACCATAATCTTTGATATGTCTATTGCTAACTTATTTATTACACGTTTTTGTAAATATACATCCTGATTATTTCGTTTATTAAATAAATCATGTTTCAACTAGCGTTTCACTTTGCGTGTGTGCGTGTGTACAGTAAAAAGTTAAGCTCCGCCCACTGTAAGACCGGCAAAGTGGATCATGCCGCAACCTGAGCAGGCATCTACCCTTCCGTACTCAGTTGACCTCTGTATACCCTTGAGCTCAGACGTGTATTCTCTCGCATAGAAGAAAATAGTAATGGCTACCTTTAATATCGCGTGTTCAACATTTATGAAGTGGTATTCTGCTAAGTGCGTAGATGTAGTTGATACTAAAAAACTCCCTATTCCCGCCTCCTTTGCCTCTTTTAAGGCTGCATTGAATCGTGCGAAGGGTCAGGCTATTCAAATATTCTACGGAAATTCTGGAGAGGGGGTTGTAGGATTTCGCAGTACAGACGATGTACTGAAGTATGTTATAGAATTAAGCTTTATAAAGGCTCACATATACCGCGTGGTAGAAGGAGCAACACGCTCAGAAGATAAACAACAGTTATGGGTAGTGAGTCTTGTGGATGAGTGGTATGATAAGCGGTATTATATCATGTTACACCATACCGATTACTCGTACCCTACGGCTGAAAATGTAAATCTTGTCATCATGGACAATCTTAAGTATTTTTACCATTACATTAATATATATCATGATGAGGTTTGTAGTGAGGTTGTGGCTAATGGGTTGTGTGAGTTTTTATCAGATTTTAGAGATGAGTATCGACTGTTAAATCTAAAGGATAAATATGAACATATATTTCTCTCTAATAGCGCACCGGTTTGTGAAGATGTTTAGGATGATAAAACGTTATAAAATGTTTAGTTCGTGACAATCCCCCTTTGCAAAAATGTCTGGTGCGTATTCGGGGGAGTGGGAGTGATAAAACATTCAAACCGAAATTAATTCTTGTATCGGAAAGTTTTCTCAAGACACCTGCCCAACATAATGGGATACAACGATTCGATCAGCGCCACACACGTTTCAGTAGATTATGGTGTGACTCACTCCTCCCGGAGCATACGAGTCCGAACAAACCCATTCACGTTTCATCAGGGTGACTGACCCCCCCGTCGACCCGATCCTGCCTGCCTGCCTCGGTGGCTCATAGTCATCTCAGAGCTTGCGCCGAGTGGACATGCCATAGTCATCTCGAACAGAGTGGACGTGCAAATACGATGGAACTCCCTTCGAGAAGCATTCTCAACGCCTCGTACGACGTCTCCGTGACGAAGTCATTGCGCGTGTTCAGGCGAGAAACCGGCACCATTAACTGTGTGCTTGAAACGATCTTCAGGCATGCAAGCAAACGCAGCGTTATTTATTTAAGTCTTGAGGAGATGCATAAAATCTTCGTGGTAGTTGAGAGGTGGGCTGAGACCCTTTATAAAATACCAGCTGACGTAGGTACAATAGGAGAGATGATATGTGACGCCTCCTCATATACCATTCTTTGTACATTGAGTGCAAATAACGAAAAGCCATGCATTGATATACGACTGATGTGGAAGAACACAGCTGATAATGACGTTCTTGTTCCTACACGAAACCGTTTCATCCTCGACAGAATGTTTGAGATCGTCGGATTGCATAAGCTGAAGCCTATATTAGATGTGCGTGTTACAGACATGATTTATTTTGATACGGTTCTTGAATACGGATACACCTCTCTACTCGACGAATTTGTTGAATGTAGGAAAGAACAGGGAGAGAACGGTCTAGATCTGAATGCATATTTAAAAGGTTTAGAGTCTTCGAAATACCCTGAACTTTGGTACAAAGCGCTTGAGAGGTACAGAGCTGAACTCGCCTACACTGTTCACCCTGAAGAGTTGTACCTCTATATAGTGGATAGTTGTCGCTACGATTTGGAAGATTGTTTCCAATGCCGCTATGCCGAATAAAGAAGAGTTCACGATTGAAAAGTTCGGGGCGGTAAGAAAAAATCCCCGTTTGGAAAGGCATGATTATAAACTTGTATTTAATGTTGTGGTTAACGATGACATTTTTGTGCGTGCTTTTGATTGTGTTCTAGCCGTGCTTAAAGATAACTTCCCGCCGTGTGTAAAGTGGGGACAAAAATAGTATCGAACGATATGAAAGTCATTTATATTGAATATAGGCCACTGTATCAGTTAAACGGTGAAGTGATGCTTGGGCGGCTTTACCACATCGTACAAATTAATGGCGATGTTGATATAGACTCTATCAAATGCGAGTTTACCGTTTTGCACCGTAGAACGTAAAGACAATATATATTTTTCCTGTAATAATATGATTATACATTTTGTATATTTCGAATATAATTTAATATATATGTATATTTTTCCTGTACTAATATATTGATCATACTATGTTTTGTATATTTTCAATATATTTAATATAACTGTATTTTTTCCTGTACTAATATTTTGATAATACACCGTTTTGTATGATTATATATTTTCCATTCATGATGATGTTATTTGACCATATATATGTCCCATTGTATATCCATTAATTCAGCTAAAATAAACAGAATGATGTATTGGTGTTTTATTTATTCCTCGTACACAATTAGATAATTTGTTTGGTTTCGGATTTCAGAATAGTTAATAAATTGCTATTTGTCAAATCGGTCTTCTAAGCCAGATGACGAAAGAATATAAGGATTAATTAAATACAAGGCGCAATCTGGCAACTCAGCCTTCTAAGTCAACTGGCTGAATAATATATGGAATAATTTAATAAATAACGAATTTGGCAACTCAGCCTTCTAAGCCAACCGGCTGTTGCGCCTGCTGGCTCTGGCTGGTTAATATATGGAATAATTAAATACATGGCGCAAACTGGCAACTCAGCCTTCTATGCCAACTGGCTGGATAATATATGCTTTAATTTAATAAATAGAGAAATCTGGCAACTCAGCCTTTTAATCCAACTGGCTGATTAATATATGGAATAATTTAATACATAGCGCAATCTGGCAACTCAGCCTTCTAAGCCCACTGGCTGATTAATATATGGAATAATTTAATAACGAATCTGGCAAATCAGCCAACTGGCTGATTAAGGGTCCTATAAGAGAGCGGCGGGGTAGCTGAAGGAGGCATATGCGCTTGGCTCTGGCCAAGCGAAGACCCTTCCTCTGGGTCCCCTCCTCCTCCTCTCTCTCTCTCTCTTAGGTTAGGTATGCCCCTTTGGGGGTGAGGCCGTCCCATCTTCTCCCCCAAGGAGGTCCCACCAGGTTAGGTATGCCCCTTTGGGGGGTGAGGCCGTCCCAGCTTCTCCCCCAAAGAGTCTTCCCTCCTTGCAACAAAGGGGGGTGGGGTTTGCCTCCAAGGGGGGGTGGGGTGTCTTGCAAAAGAGGGGGTGGGGTGCAACAAAGGGGGTGCCTTGCACAAAGAGGGTGGGGTGCCTTGCAACAAAGGGGGTGGGGTGGCATTCTTGCAACATTATGCAATTGCTCTGCACTCTGGCATTTTTCGCTCATACTACTCACATTGACTCCGCCCACCTTTCAGAGGATGATGCAGTTGTTCGATTTCTTGTATAATGCTCTTTGTGAATCAGACAAATCATTTACTCATGCATCATTTCAATTTTAAATTTGTTGGAGACCGGTTTTAAGTTCGTTCAAACTTCAAGAGCTTAGGAATAGTATCTCATGTAAGTATTAATTCATATACAGGGTGTCCGAGAATTATGTGTACAATTTGTGGCTGTTATTAAAAGTCAACCATGAAGTGTAGAAATTCCAGTGTTGTCCCATTTTACAGAGAATCTCATTAAGTTTTGTCTGATACCACGTTTTGACAAGTTTTTTAGAAATGTACGCGGGTGACAGACATTGATGATTTAAAAGCAAGAATCACAGCTGCTATTGAGCGAATTGATGTGGATATGCTGCAGTAGCCCTGTTCAAAAATCAACTTTTTCTTATTTTCATAGGTTTCTGTACTTTTCCCATGCTTTTTGACCTGAAAAGGCCGAAAATCACAACCATTTTGACCTAGGTTGTTGGGAAGCATTGCCGCATGGAGCGTTAAGTTTTCTGCCTTGAAATCGGCCAAAAGCACCAGTTCCGGGGTCCCTTGAATCATGTTTTGCACTATAACGTTTTATCTAAACAAGATAGAGCAACAAAATAGGCACCAAATTAAAGTGTTTTTAATCCTCTTTCTAACTTATACAATTATGATAGTCTTGGAACAAGAAATGGCACATTGGTACATACAAAGATTTCAGAAATATCACAAAATTCGTTTTCTCACACTCAAGGCAGACAAGGCGCCTTATTCATGACACAAATTTGAGATTAACATTTTGTCACAAGTCTAATCGATTAAGAAGTGAAAGCATTACATGATGATTAATTTCATAATGACATTTACACAGTCAGTTGTTGAGAGTTTGTTTCTTGAAGCTGTCAAAGCGGCGTCTGTTGAACTCCACAGCTTGAAGGAGATAGTCCCTTTGCTTGGCATCTGTTGTTATGACATTTGCAAGTCGCTCATCATCTTGACACCACGTTCAGCAATGTCATTCACCGCTTTCAGATTCTTAACATAGTCCAACGCTTTTCTGTAGTCCTCATTCTGTGGCCAAGACGTGAAAGGTTCCAGAAGCCACTCGGATCCAATGTTCAGTGTCTCCAGCAGGAAATGTGATTCTGGGCCAATGAGATCAACCAGGGTGGTCTTAGCTGTGACTCTCTGGAATAGAGGCTTTCCTGTTCTGAAGCTATCTGGCTTCTCAGTAGCATGTAACTGGGCAGCAATGTCGTGCTTCAATGTGTCACTCAATCTACTGCTGAACAGGGCAAATGGCACGACTTCCTGCGTCAGGTACCATTTGTGGTTTTCCATCTTATTAAGTACTGCATCAGCAAGCTCTGGGTCAGTTTTCTTGTACTTCAACATGTCCTGGATTAGACTTAGATCATTCACGGGAGCATCTGCAGCAGACATTGACATCATCCATACAGGAGTGTAGAACAGCGCAAGGAAGGTGTTGAGTCTTTCCAGCTTTGATACAGTGTCTTCGTCGTACTCAAGTTGATCTGCAAACATCAGCATTTTCATGGAGTACAGGTTTCTGGCCATCCATCTGGCCTGATGAATGGCGCCTGGTCGACTCCAGTGAATACCTCGAGGAGGCGTTCCTCCAAGAACAATGACTGTCAGTTCAGCCATTTCCCTGTAGTCGGCTCTTGGAAGCCTTTCTGCTGTTAGAATGTCTTGGAGTATTTCTTCACTGTTCTTCTTCTTTTCCTTCAGCCATTTGCTGTTGATAGCCAGCATCTTTGGGTTTTCCTTGGACAAGTCCGTCCAAACATCCTTCAGATGCTCAAACCAGGGATTATCTGGCCCCTTCACCTTCCCAAACAGCTTCCCAAACTGCTCCTACTAGGATTTCCAGGATGTGATGTCGACAGGCCAGATAAAACACCTTTTTGTTCAGCATTTTCTCTAGCAGTTTGGCAGCTCCTCTGTGAACTCCACTGTTACTGGATGTAGTGTCAAAAACAAGGGCAGTAACATTATCCGTAAGTTCCCATGTCTCCAGTAAATCCATTGAAGCCTCAGCCTGAGCTGTGCCAGAAGAATTGTCGATGACAGGTACTCCCAATAACTTTCCTTCAGTGTATGAAGGTGGACCAGACACTAGCACAGCTAAAGTCTCTGAGGTAATTCCAGGTTCACTGCCCAAGACATCTTTGAGCAACTTTCCATCCCAGTGTAAGGCAGCGTACTGTGGGGTTTTTTCACAAAACTTGGACATGTGACTCTGGCTGATATTATACCTGGACAGCATTCTGTTGCGACGTGTTGTTGAGGTTGAGATGACGAAGTTATCCAGATCAGCCCCTCCAGCTTTCAAGGTGGCAGAAACCAAGGCAGTAACTTGATTGTCTGATAAACCAAGACGATCAGCTGTATTGCAGATGACATCACATTCCATGACCTTCCTTGGAAACGTCAAAGTCACACTAGTCACAGTGTCTTGATGGTGAGAACATCCAGGACGAGGCTGATGGTAATCCATGTCCTCTGTGTTAGCGTCGTTGTCAGTTGAGTCACCCCAGGTAATGTCATCCACATGAAGAACTGCCTCTTGTTCTGCTGCAGCTGTAAAATAGTACAACATGTTAAGACAGTAATTGTTAAGTACATGCTAAATATCGCGATGGAGTAAAACTTAAAACTTTTTGTGACGTTCAAAGTAATTAGTTTTACCTTGTTCTTGTCTATGCTGCAGTCTTTCATTCCTCGCTGCTTGCTGCAGGGATCTTGTCTCAAAAATCTTGTCATGACCAGACATATGACCTTTCCTCTCAGTCTTTTGGTCTTCGTAGAACCTGATATCCTCATCTTTCTTCTCTCTGGATAACAGTCTGTTGTTCTGTATTTCCTGGATTGCATCTGGAGCTCCTATATCGAACAGGCTGTCTAATTCCAGCACAAATGCTCCTCTTTTCCTCCAGGGTTACTTGCTCTTCCTTTGCTTTTCACCAGAGCACGATGTTTCTCATGTAGTTTCATGAAGAGCTTCATTGCGTTGTACTTGGTCATTGTCTTGATCCTAGCCATCTGCCAGAATGGGATGATAGATTCAACTGTTTCATATGCAAGGTCTTGAACCATGGGCCTCCCTGCATTTTCCGGTAAATTCTGAAGATTAAGGAAATACTGGAACGCCTGTCTGTTGGTGGGAAGCTGGGAACCACTGATAAAAGCTGAAGGGTATCCAACCAGGAAAGTTTCAGTGAGAGATCTGGTAGATGGCCCAGTTGACACCTGCCTGTGGACAGTACGTGGAGGTTCTGAGATATCAACTGTGCGCCCACGGAGCTCCCTCAGCTCCTTGCTTAATGCCATTGTGAAGTTGTAACTTGTAGTTGGTTTTCTAGATTCTGATTGAGTTTCTGTTGTTTCCTGAAAAATGATAGATAATTATTATTATTATTATTATTATTATTAATTATTTATTTATTATTATTATTATTATTATTATTATTATTATTATTATTATTTATTAATTTTATGCTCTTTCATTTGATACCTAATTTGTTGCTCTATCTTGTTTAGATCAAAAGTTAAAGTGCAAAACATAATTCAAGGGACCCCGGAATTGGCGCTTTGGCCGATTTCAAGGCAGAAAATTTAAAGCTCCATGCGGCAATGCTTCCCAACATCCTAGGTCAAAATAGTTGTGATTTCCGGCTTTTTCAGGTCAAAAAGCATGGGAAAATGTACAGAAACCTATGAAAATAAGAAAAAGTTGATTTTTGAACAGGCCTAACACCACATACACTTAAAGGTAAATCACTTGTACATTTGTTAATTACAGAAGATGTGACATCATCTGATTGTTTAGCCTGCTGCTTTATTTTTTCCACTACTTTCAAAGTACAGTTACGGGTAGCATCTGGTGGATGTGAATGGTTATTGGAAATATTTTGCATTATATCGTCATACGTAACAATCCTAGCACTGCAATCACCGCGTTTCTCGCATCTCCATCAAACACGTTCCTCTCTTCTTTTATCGACAATGTATGCGTAGCCCTCATACAAAAGTTTCTTGCCACCTTTGTTACTTGTAACGAACTCCATGCTGAAATGAAGAAGGGCGTCACATAAAATGCTTTATATACCAAACACTACAAGTTTAAATTAATGATAAGAAAAAACCAGCATACCACCAATGCATAGAAATTATATAATGTAAAAGTATGTAAATATTTAAGCGATAATAAATGGAAATTATAAATGAACCTTTAACATGAAAACCTACCAAAAATAAACCACAGGGAAAATTCACGAAAACAAGCAAAACATATAAAGTAAATAATTCTGGAAATCCACTGCACAAAAATAAGCACTGTACAAAAATAAGATTAGCTTACCTTTACACCTCTGAAGAGCGAATGCTCCAGAGTCTAGGTTAAGCAAAACCATCGAGGGGTTGGATCTAGGCGGAGCTTTCAGAGTCCAACCAACCGCTGGTTAAGGGATTTCGATGCAATGCATTTTTCATAGAAAATGTTGTAAGAAATTACAAATTTTGTCCCTTTGGCATTTGGTCCATTCGGCATTTGTCCATTCGGCATTTTGTCCATTCGGCATTTTGTCCATTCGGTATTTTGTCTGTCGGTATTTTGTCTGTCGGCATTTCGACATTCGGCATTTGGTCCGAGCACCGAACGAACCTCGGTAATCGTTACGGGAAATTGGATGGAAAAACTCCTAGCCGTGCCAAAAATACAACGAGCTACAGGAGAACAGGCCAAGGCTTGCATTTCGACGATTGATGACTGGAATCTTCGCGGCGAGATCTGAGGTCTCGTATTTGACACAAATGCGTCTAATACTGGCCTTCACAAGGGAGCCTGTACCATGATTGAAAAAGCAGTAGGGAAGGAACTTGTCTGGATCGCTTGTCGACATCATATCCTTGAAGTCGTCTTGTCAAAACACCTGCAACGCACTTCTTGGACCCACAGGTAGACAGGAAATGACTCTCTTTAAACGTTTCAGAAAAAATGGCCATCACTTCAGAAGGATTCCTTCATGAAAGCTTCAAACAACCTATTCAGAGACCCAAAGATGTCCAGCTTCGAGAGAAAATGATCCGGTACTTCACAAAGGCACTGTAGTCTAAACAGTCGCGTGATGACTAAGAGGAATTGCTACGACTCTGCCTCACCTTCCTCAGGTGCCGTGATGAGAAAGAAGTCAAGGTCCGCGCTCAGGACCAACTCACCATGCACGCTGGAAGGCCAAGGCCATCTACGTCCTCAAAATTTATCTGTTCAAGCATCAACTACAGCTGACATACGTGAGACGGAGAATATCACCGAGCTCTCTCTGTTTATCGCCTTGGTCTACGCACGTTTTTGGAACGAGGCCCCCGTCGGAATCAACGCTCCTTTCAACGATATTCTGCTTCTTAAAATCTTGCAAAAGTACCCAAATCAGACCATTTCCAAAGCAGCATCCACAGCTCTTCAACGGCACCTGTGGTATCTTGGAGAGCATCTCATCGGCTTTGCATTATTCGATCCTAGAGTCGATGCCGAGACCAAACGGAAGATGGTCGTAAACCTCCAACGTAACGAGAATACCACTGCTACTCGTCGATTGAAGCTTGAAGGAAACATTGAAGATTTGAATTTGTATGAAATGGTCACCAAACGGACCCTGGGAATCTTCAATCTGTTAAAGAAAGAAGGAAAGAAGGCAGCGGAGGATACCTTCCTGAGGACCGATCCCAATTCCTGGACGGAGGATGATTGCTTTCAAGAGTTTCGACGCATAGCGATCAACCTAAAAGTTGTCAATAATTTGGCGGAGAGGGGTATCGCCCTTATCAAGGCATATAATACATCTTTGACGAAAGATGAAGCCAAAAAACAATTAATCCTCCGATTAATAGCAAAACATCGCCAAGACTACTCATCGTCTTCGAAGGAGTCAGTGATGAAGCGTTAATCTAAGTAATGATGTATATTATAAACCAGTGGTCACCAACCTGGGCGATAGCGCCCACTAGTGGGCTCACATTAAAGGTAATGAAACATTTATTTCATTATTTATTTTATCGATTATGTTGATTTATTCTTTTTGATCTAAGGTGGGCGACAAGCTTTTTTAATTTTCAAAAAATCGTAAAAGTGGGCGGTGAACAAAAACAAGGTTGGTGACCCCTGTTATAAACGAATGATGAATGTAATTTTCTATCAAACATATCATTTTTTTCTTTAAAATTAATCCGTTTTCTTTAAGAGTTATTCTGTTTTCTAAAAAAATAAGCTGTTTTCTTTGAGATTTAATCTGTTTTCAAACAAACAAACTAGTATTTACTCTTATTTTTTCATTTTTTAACCCAAAGATCAATCTACTAAAAAATGAGGAGCAAAATGAAATTCATAGCGACCCGTAAATATCATTCAATTAGGCTGAAATTTGACATGGAGATGTTTGATAGATATAGGAACAAGAGCAGCCACCATGTGGAGGTAAAAAATTACAAAATTTTATTTTTCGGACCACCCTAATATATATAGATGAATTTCACAATTGAACACGTTATTTTATATCATATACTGTATATATATATATATATATATATATATATATATATATATATATATATATATATATATATATATATATACACACAGTATATATACATATATATAGTGCTCCCTCTTTATAACGCCACCTTTGGTACCAAAGTCATGTTGACGTTAAATGGGGGTTCATACGTTGTACATAGGGTGGGGCAAAATATATTCAGTGGCCCTCGGGCCACTCAATATTTTGCCTCACTGGTAAAAGTCCGCTGGGTTCCGCTGGAGCCACCTCTTCCGCTGGAGCCACCACTAGGCTACCCAGGGTACCCATTTATCTACCAACCCGGGACCGATAGATTCATAGTCAGCGATGCTACCCACTATACCACCGAGGTGTGCCTGTTATATTATCTTAGTTCTCTGTCAATCCGAGCAGGGGAATAATTGAAAAGGCTTTTACAAAAATAATGTATTCGTCAAAGATTTTACCACTCAACAGCTTACAATGCAAAAATGAAATTTTTGACAATAATGAATATTTATTTATTTATGGAAGACATTTAATAATAAGGCAATTAAGTAAAATGCACAGGAAATTTAAATTTGACTGTTAAACAATTGTAATTTACAATTGGTAGTTATTTAACTAAATATAGCCGTATTGTAATACTCAAGACCATTTAAATGAATGAACCCATACATACTACAATTTATCTTTAGATTAATTGTTTTCTCTACCCGGTCTTTTGGACCGGGTAGAATGAATTATCTTTGTCCTATCTGATTAATTGATCATTTCACTTATAATGTATACTACCATATTACTCGTATTAAAATTTAATATTCATCAAAACATTGTTTTATTATTCATAAGCCGCCTATATATGTATTTATATAGGTACTTTCCTGTTATCCCCGACCTCAGACTTTATGCCACTTAACCTAACCTAATTATCAAGGGCGTACAGTTTACCTAACCGGGTATTCAATTAACCTACTTAGTTGGTAGGGTTAGGTTAAGTCGTGATTTTCGTTAGTTTTAACGAAAATATTCTGTCAAAATTTAAGTCTGGCAACTGGCAAAAAGTCTGGGGTTCGGGGTAACAAGAAAGTACCTTTATATTTATTAGGTTTTTGCTCTGTCTTTGTTAAAACAAAATAATATCTAAATCTATGTTCACTATTAAATGTAAATAAATAAATAAATCAATAAATAAATACAGGGGGGATGGATGGTGCAAGTCGTGGGATTTGTTCAGGGCTCCATAATGCCAGTAGTGTGATTGGAAAAGGAGAGAGTGCAATGCAATTGCAAATGTTGATCAATGTTGCAAAAGGGGAGGGGAATGTTGCAAGCGGGTATGCAACAAAGGGGGAGGGGGTATGCAACAAAGGGGAGGGGTTATCTCCCAAGCAGCAATGAAGGGGAACTCCCCCAGCTTGCTGGGGGAGTCCACCTAACCTCTTTTGGGAGAAGCTGGGACGGCCTCACCCCAAAGGGGTATACCTAACCTAAGAGAGGGAGAGAAAGAAGGAGGGTCTTTGGGGGAGAAGTTGGGACGGCCTCATCCCCAAAGGGAAACCTAACCTAAGCCCTAACCTAAGAAGGATAGAGGAGTGTTCGCCTGGCTACTGCCAGACGCGTATTGAATTCATCCGAGCGCCCACTTTCTTATAAGATCCTAATCAGCCAGTTGCATAGAAGGCTTCTTAGAAGGCGTAAATGGCTTGTTCAAGTGTACATTATTAGGGTTGAGTTGCCAGATTTTGCTATTTATTTAATTAAAGCATATATTATTTACAGTTGGCTTTCCGCCAGTTGGCTTAATCCGCCAGTTAGCTTAACCCACCAGTTGACGTAGAAGACCTAGAAGGCAGGTATATGTATTAATTAGCTTTTCAGCTGCCAGATTGCGTTATTCAGATATTTTTGACATTTGGCTTAGAAATTCGTCAGTCAGTTTAGAAGGCCTAACCACCTATTTGGTATACATATAATTAAATAATAATATTCTTTATATATACAACCAAAAGAATTAAATAAAACGCTATTACATCATTCTGTTTATTAGACCAATTATTGGAATCAATTTCACGAAATATATAGAAAATAAATATACAATCCTATACAAACGAGGAATATATGCAATAAAAAATAACAATAATATAAGAAATACGAACGAGGAATGTATATATAATCAAAAAATAAAAATAATATACAAAAGGATGGAGTATAACCATCAGTATATCAGTACAGAAGAACTATATATATATATATATATATATATATATATATATATATATATATATATATATATATATACACAGTTATATTAAATAAATAAATATATGAAAATAAAAAAATACTAATATTAAATATATTGAAAATAAAAATAATATACTAAACGATGGAGTATAATCATCAACATATTAGTATAGGAAAAATATACATATCTATATATATGAAAATTATTTCACGAAAGTAACACGTGAAAAATAATTATGATGAATAAAACCACGAAGGAAAGGAAACACAGAATGGTGCTCAAGCGCTTTCGTCTAATGACATCCTCAGGAACACTGAAGTACATAAAGAATTACAGCCTATAATAGGTTACAGAAAAAAAAAAAATATATATACACATATATATATATATATATATATATATATATATATATATATATACAATAAACGGAGAAACAAACTTAAAGGATTGTGGGAGGGGCACACAGATTTATAAGGAAAAACTATCGATTTTTAGCACAAAACTAAATGAATTGTTTCCAACCAATGTTATAGATAAAAAAAAATATATACAAATTTATACTGGAAATCTGCCCGGGTTTTAGCACTCTACCCTTTTTTGTATATAAAAATTGAAAAATAAAAGTTATTAGGGTGGCATACAAGTTTACCAAAGATTTAGCGTTCTACCTTTCTTATCTAAATCTGTTCCGAAGGAATTCAAAACAACAAGATCGAGTTGAAAAAGACCTGTGCTTATGTTGAAGTTATTTGTAAGTTGGATAATGGCAGACTCAAGAATATTTCTATTAACAATGTTGCTAGAGTGAAATAAAACTGAAGCATTATTCCAATCAATACAGTGGGATAACTCTGACAAATGGACAAAAAGGGCACTGGACAACTGTCCTGTTCTAACGGAATATTGATGCTGTTTTATACGTGTGTGCAAATCCTTTCCGGTCTGACCTATGTAAAAGGAATCACATTGTTTACAACCAATTTTATAGATAATGCCTGAATTATGGGTAGGGCTATTTTTTACTATGATATTTTTCACAATATTGTTATATGAAAATACTACATTAATATCCAAAAGTTTAAGTACATTAGCAATGCCTAAAAAGCCCTGGAAAAATGGAAGTACTAAAATATTTTTTGACAAAGTACGAGTGTTATTATTGACACGATAGAACGTTCCTGTTGCCTTGTTGAGACAAGATTCCATAAACGCAGATGGATAACACAGATCACTTCCAATACCGTTGATTTTTTCTAATTCGGCATCGATGTATTCCGGACTGGCGACCCTAAGGGCGCGGAGAAACATTGAAGAAAAAATGGCCTTCTTAGTGTGGGTGTCATGTATCGAGTAAAAGTGTACGTAGGACAAATTGTTTGTTTTTTTCCGATAGATACTAAACTTAAAACCTGGGCTTTCCCTATGTACACGCACATCCAAAAATGGGATTGAATTGTCTTGTTCCACTTCTAAAGTAAACTTAATGGAGGGGACTTGATCATTTAACTGAAGGAGGAAGTTATCCAGGTCACGATTCATGGGCCAGATACACAAAATATCGTCGACGTACCGCAACCAAGGGATGCCAACCCCCAGGATTCTCGGAATGTAAGTAATTTCGAAAAACTCCATATAAATATTGGAGAGGAGGGGCGACAAGGGGTTGCCCATGGCCATCCAAAAAACTTGTTGATAATACTCGTTATTGAAAGTGAATTTACAGTCTTTGATGCAAAGCTTAATAAGTTCCAAAACAATGTGTGAAGGTAGTGGCAGGTCATACTTATGTAATTCTTGGAGAGAAAGTCAAGTATATCGTCAATCGGCACTTTTGTAAACAATGAACAAACGTCAAAACTGATCAATCTATCGTTAGTTTCAGTACGTGCATTATTCAATTTTTCAGTAAGATCCATGGAATTTTTTGCATGTGAATCAGAGATAGTTCCGAGAATGGGGGACAAGACTTTGACAAGCCATTTGGAGAGTTTATAAGTAATAGAGCCCACCGAGCTAATAATAGGGCGCATAGGGTTGCCAGGTTTGTGGGTTTTAATAAGACCGTAAAGGTAGGGCAGAGAAGGTGAAGTGGACATGAAAAGCGGAATTAAGTCCTTATGATCTTTGAGAATGCGTTTCAAGCCACTATTAAATGATTTGATGACGTCATCCTGCGGGTTCTTCCTAAGTTTGCTGTATGTGGCGGGTTCCTGGAGAAGCTCGTTCATCTTTCCGATGTAGTCCACTTTGTCCATAATAACTATGGTGTTAGCCTTGTCTGCTTTAGTAATATGGAGCTCCCCATCTTTTTTTAATTGTGAGAGGCTATTGCGAAAACGTTTAGGAAAGTTATCTTCGTAATTACTATTCGCCGCACTATAAACAAGGACTTTAACTATGTTAAACAAATACTGAGGGAGATTACACTGTTTTTCAAAACGAGCGAGACTGTAACAAATTTGTAAAGCCGAAGGTTTTTTAACAATAAAAAAGGACACCATATCCAAGGGCACTTTTTGCATCGTCACTAATGTTTTTCGAAGAAAGGTTCAAAACACACTTTGAGCTTGCTTTTTTACTCCACTGACTATTTCGAATGAGACTTTAATTTTTCGATCCAAAATGTTACGAAGTGAAGTTCTCCGACGCAACTCGTTGTAAATTTCATCAAACAAAGGTTGGATCCACGGTTGGGGAATAACGGTTACAAAATTATGTTTGGAGATGTTTAAATTTTTGAAGGCGGACCACTCATTTTGTCTGGTGACTTCAATATGTTTCTTTAAAATTAATCTGCTGAAGTTGTTGAACGGATGGTCGTCATTTGTCTGAGGCGAATCGGAAGCAGGGATTTGGGAAGAACTTGCTCCTCTAGACAATTAGTAAGAAACTTTCGTCGGATACGAATTGCATGCCCCTTCATTAATGTAGAAGAAAACACGGACACAAACGGAGACAAGAGAGGGAACAGCAAGCCGAAGGAACGCGTGGTGTTCATTATATGAAAATTATTTCACGAAAGTAAATTTCATGGATCTTACTGAAAAATTGAATAATGCACGTACTGAAACTAACGATAGATTGATCAGTTTTGACGTTTGTTCATTGTTTACAAAAGTGCCGATTGACGACATGCTTGACTTTCTCTCCCAAGAATTACATAAGTATGACCTGCCACTACCTTCACACATTGTTTTGGAACTTATTAAGCTTTGCATCAAAGACTGTAAATTCACTTTCAATAACGAGTATTATCAACAAGTTTTTGGATGGCCATGGGCAACCCCTTGTCGCCCCTCCTCTCCAATATTTATATGGAGTTTTTCGAAATTACTTACATTCCGAGAATCCTGGGGGTTGGCATCCCTTGGTTGCGGTACGTCGACGATATTTTGTGTATCTGGCCCATGAATCGTGACCTGGATAACTTCCTCCTTCAGTTAAATGATCAAGTCCCCTCCATTAAGTTTACTTTAGAAGTGGAACAAGACAATTCAATCCCATTTTTGGATGTGCGTGTACATAGGGAAAGCCCAGGTTTTAAGTTTAGTATCTATCGGAAAAAAACAAACAATTTGTCCTACGTACACTTTTACTCGGGACATGACACCCCCACTAAGAAGGGCATTTTTTCTTCAATGTTTCTCCGCGCCCTTAGGATCGCCAGTCCGGAATACATCGATGCCGAATTAGAAAAAATCAACGGTATTGGAAGTGATCTGTGTTATCCATCTGCGTTTATGGAATCTTGTCTCAACAAGGCAAAACGAACTTTCTATCGTGTCAATAATAACACTCGTACTTTGTCAAAAAATATTTTAGTACTTCCATTTTTCCAGGGCTTTTTAGGCATTGCTAATGTACTTAAACTTTTGGATATTAATGTAGTATTTTCATATAACAATATTGTGAAAAATATCATAGTAAAAAATAGCCCTACCAATAATTCAGGCATTATCTATAAAATTGGTTGTAAACAATGTGATTCCTTTTACATAGGTCAGACGGGAAAGGATTTGCACACACGTATAAAACAGCATCAATATTCCGTTAGAACAGGAAAGTTGTCCAGTGCCCTTTTTGTCCATTTGTCAGAGTTATCCCACTGTATTGATTGGAATAATGCTTCAGTTTTATTTCACTCTAGCAACATTGTTAATAGAAATATTCTTGAGTCTGCCATTATCCAACTTACAAATAACTTCAACATAAGCAAAGGTCTTTTTCAACTCGATCTTGTTGTTTTGAATTCCTTCGGAACAGATTTAGATAAGAAAGGTAGAACGCTAAATCTTTGGTAAACTTGTATGCCACCCTAATAACTTTTATTTTTCAATTTTTATATACAAGAAAGGGTAGAGTGCTAAAATCCGGGCAGATTTCCAGTATAAATTTGTATATTTTTTTATCTATAACATTGGTTGGAAACAATTCATTTAATCTTGTGCTAAAAATCGATAGTTTTTCCTTATAAATCTGTGTGCCCCTCCCACAATCCTTTAAGTTTGTTTCTCCGTTTATTGTATATATATATATATATATATTTTTTTTTCTGTAACCTATATATAGGCTGTAATTCTTTATGTACTTCAGTGTTCCTGAGGATGTCATTAGACGAAAGCGCTTGAGCACCATTCTGTGTTTCCTTTCCTTCGTGGTTTTATTCATCATATATATATATATATATATATATATATATATATATATTCATATATATATATATATACACAATGCTATTAAATAATTAAATATATTGAAAATAAAAATAATATTAAATATATTGAAAATAAAAAATAATATTAAATATATTGAAAATAAAAATAATATACAAAACGATGGAGTATAATCATCAAGATGTTAGTACAGTAAAAATACATATATATATAATATATATATAAACAATTATATTAAATAATTAAATATATTGAAAATAAATATACATCACAATACTTTATATTCCACTGCGCTTAACTAAAACACTAAATTCGCACATAATTGAGTTTACAGTCACATCATTATTGCTTTTCACTAAGCAGGAAATACGATTTAACATTATTTCACCGCTTAAGGTGTGCGGGCTCCTATACTCGGTGTAAATGGCCTTCATATCGTTCAATACTATTTTGTTCCCACTTTACTTTCGGTTGGCAACTTATCTTTAAACACGGATAGAATACAATCAAAAGCACGCACAAAGCGGGTGTCGTTAGCCACCACATCATTATTAAATACAAATTTATAAACACTCTTTTCCAATCGAGGGTTTTTTCTTACCGACCCGAGCTTTTCAATCGTGAACTCTCTTCACAACGCATAGCGGCAATTGAAATAATCTTCCAAGACGTAACGACAGCTGCTCATTACATAGAGGTACAACTCTTCAAGTTGAACAGTGTAGGCGAGCTCTAGCCTGTACTGCTCAAGTCCTTTGTACCAAAGTTCGGGATATTTCAAAGAGTCTAAACCTTTTAAATAAACATCCAAATCTAGACCATTTGCGCCTTGTTCATTCCTACATTCGATAAATCCGTCCAGCAGAGCGGTGTATGCGTATTCAAGAACCGTTTCAAAATAAATAATATCCGTAACACGCGCGTCTAATATAGGCTTCAGCTTGCGGAATCCGACGATTTCAAACATTCTGTCGAAGATGAATCGGTTTCGCGTGGGGATAAGAAAGTTATTATCAGATGCATTCTTCCACATCAGTCGTATACCAATGCATGGCTGATCGTTATTTATACACAACGGACAAAGAACGGCATATGAGGGGGCATCACTAATCTGTCCTCATCCAACTTCTCAACTATCATGAAGACTCTATTAATCTCTTAAACACTTAAATAAATAACTACTTTTAGCAGAGTTTGCTTCTCTGAAGTCGTTTCAAGTACATAGTTAATGGTACCGGTTTCACGCCTGAACACGTGCAATTCGTCAAAGACATATCGTATGCGGCATTCAGAATGCTCCTCAAAGGAAGTTCCATCGTATTTGAAGAGTGCACGTCCAGTCGGTTCAAGCTCTGAGATGACTATGAGCTACGGGTGGAGGGAACGGCTCGACGGAGGAGCGAATCACACCATAAGCTGTTGAAACGTGTACGGCGTTGTTCCAACGTGAATACTTGTATCCCATTATAATGGGTAGGTGTTTTAAGAAATTTTCCGAAACATGAAGCAATATCGGTTTTAATGTTCTATCACTCCCACTCCCCAGAATACGCACCAGACATTTTCGCTAAGGGGGAATTTCACGAACGAAACACATTTTATTCACAATCCGGTGCACTGTTTGAGAGAAACATGTGACCGTATTTATCCTTTTTGTTTAACAATCGATACTCGTCTCTAAATTCTATCAAAAACTCACACAGGCCTTTAGTCACAACCTCACTGCGAACCTCGTCATGATATATATGAATATATTGGTAAAAGTACTTTAGCTTGTCCATGATGACAAGGGTTACATTCTCAGCCGCAGGGTACGCGTACTTGGTATGATGCAGCATGACATAATACCGCCTGCCTACCACTCATCAACAAGACTCATTATCCATATCCGTTTGTCTTTCACCTCACGGTATATGTACGCTTTTATGCAGTTAGCCGCACAACGTAGTCCATTACATCGTTTGTGCCGCGAAATCCGGCAATACTCTCCAGAATATCCAGAGTATTTGAACATCTTGTTCCTTCGCGCGATTCAATGTATTACCTTAAAAGTCTCAAAGGAAGGGGGGTAGGCAGTCTTTCAGTATTCACCACATCTTCCGACTTTACCGAATACCACTTCATAAACGTCGAACACGCAATATCAAAAGTAGCCATCACTATTTTTCGTCTACGTGAGAAAATACGCGTCTGAGCACCTGGGCATGCAGCGGTCAACTGAGCACGCAGGGATAGATATATGCTCAGGTAGTGGCAGGATCACGTGACCGATCTTACAGTGGGCGGGCTTAGGAATGTAATACCACGCACGCAAAGGAGAAAATGAAACCCTAATTGAACAAATATACGTAATAAATAAACATATCGTTAACAATACACATATATATATATAAACAATCAAGGATTAAGGTTCCAAAGGGTACGGTATCATAGGTACCAGGCACCTGGTAACGTTTCCTATAGGTGTTACGGCATACCTTCGTGCCCCTAAGTTCCTTCAACACCCCAGTTTCTGCGCCCGAAAATTGTGGGTCCCCACAGTCAGTTGGGGTGGATGGTTCCCTCATCTTCCAAGCACACTAGATCCTTCAACGAGTCAAAGTTAACGACTCGTCGGTTCGCATGGTTAAGCGTGATACCCTTAGCCTTCACGATATATTTCATATCCTCCCCACCCTCACCCGTACCCCATAGTTTTTGGCCCTGTTGATACAAATGAGTCAGCGTATGCACCATCACCATACTCATCCTTGATCTCGTCAGTTAACTCCGAGGAATTCCCCAATAGCAGGCATGTATTCACCCTCCCTCGCTGTGAATATTACGCTATCTGTGTCAGCGTACAGCACCCTCCGCCCAAGAGAGTGCAGTAGTCCCCAAAGCTTGATGCGGGCGTAGGCCGTTGTGAAGCTGGCTACAGGTATGTTTGTAACCCGTGAGGTATCTGTGGCCAGTTCGGTGATGTTGTACTTTATTAGTATTACCTACATTCACGATCTCCATAACCTCTTTATCGGGAGCGTTGGCATAATCCCAGACTTCACTATAACTTTGTGCCAAATGAACGTTCCCTTTGCCAGTATTCTGCAAATTTCCCCAAAGACTGTTTAGACACAACTTTGCACTAAAGCGCTTGCCAGGATTCTTAACAATTTGGGAACGGTCAAGCTGTATACCTTCATGGGCACGGTAACGCTGAATATAAGCCGTTTTTTCATCTTCGGTATCAACTCCTCGCGGATACCCGATGCTTCTACCTTATCCTTCAAAAAAGCGTTTATATATGGCGTGAAAAGGTTGGGTAGCTTCTGAAACCTCCACACCTCATGTATCTTCAATATTCTGTACCCATGGCGAACGGCTAGGTCCAGCTCAGGGCTTGTATATACCTCTGATCTTACGCTGGTTGGTTGTATGATTACAATCACCGTTGTTCTCTCTGCGCACTTCACGCACAGGGGAAACATGAGCTTGTGATCTATAACGACGGGTAAGATCGGCATCCATAAATCGCGAGGGGGGAGCACGTCTACGAAAGAGAGTCCAAAGTAGCGCTCACTCAAGTTAGCAAGAAACTGAGAACTCTCGATGGTTGGCATGGCGGGACCCACCAGTTTTTCAGGGCACCTACGGGGTACGGATTGTTCTTCATCACGTAGGGTATAAAGAACAGAAGTCGTAGTAATGGAGTTTCACGCCCTCCGTAGGTGGAAAGTATAGCTTGAATGGTTTGTACGCCTCCAAACAAGCTATCACCGCATTTGAGGGTCCAACACCATTGAACGTTTGATGGCCCTTATTTCTTCACGGTACTGGTCATCTGTTTCCATCCGTGCATCATACTCATGCTCCCACACGATCTTGTGAGTGAACTGGGAGCCTATAAGTTGATCGCGGTTACGGGTCCATGCGAGGCTGTCGGCGGGGGATCTTCCATGGAGGTCCCCTGTGACGGCACACTCAGGCGTGGGCATCCATGCCACCAGCAGCCGTTAAAGGAATACACAGTCTTCTCACCAGTGGTTGGATCCTCACTTAGACCATCAACCCAAAAAACACGACCATTGACCTTAATGGGTACTTCCCCGTGTTGCGGGCGTTTATATATACCCGGTCTGTTGCTGTAGGTGTATGAGCCAGTAAATAGCCTTGTGCCCATAACTGCGGGGATTGTTTCTGTGAATGACGGCTAAGGTGTCTTTAGGCATGAAGTTATTCTTGAACACCGTAAAACATAATGAGGCGATCGTGGTTGCGACTTGCAGCGGATCGCATTTGAAACGGGCTATGTACATCCTTCTAAAGGCCTGGAAACATACTCTAAGCACACGCACACATCATTCACGCAATAACGTTCACATTCATCAGCTATATTGTATGGACTAGCTTCATTAAAACTGTTGTAGTAGCGGTCAAAATCTTCACGCTCACTATCACTCATGTTGGTGTAGTTAAAGTAATGTTTGGGTGGAGGTAGTCCTACGTAATTTAAAGTTTCGCTAGTGAGGAATGTGTAAGGGAAATACCCTTTTGAAACTTCAGCGGCTACGCCCATGACCTTGGGTAGCTTTGCTAATTTACAAGGTGTGAACAGCAGGGTGTCTTTAAACTGTACATTACCTCTTATCTGCATCTGTATTAGTTTGTTGCCTCTTTTCAAGGGATCACCTGTAAATATCTCAGTGACTCGTGTTCAAGCAACTCTTATAAAGGAACTGTGGTCAAATTTTGCTCCGTTATGGGCAAGAATATACACAGTCATTTTTTTTAACTTGTCCGCTAATTTGACAATATAGGATACAAAGAGTTTCACAGGGCTGTCGTGTGCAATCGTTTTAAAAACGTTTGTCCGTTTACCACATTTGTGACACTCATCACACTCGATCTCCATGCACTCATCACAGATAGTCTGCTTACAAGTAATGTGGAATAACCTCTTTGGTTTCAGCGTTCGTGTATGTTTCTATATCGTAGTACACGGTTATACAAGGGCTATTTTTAGGCTTAGCATCTTTCATATAACATACATGCTTCACTCCATCCGCCTTATATTTTTCATGACATGTAGAACAGTGAATTTCATGCATTTATGCAAACTTACCCCAATTATCCATCATATGAAATATGCCACATTCACAATTCTCATTTTCCTGCAAGTGCCAATTGATTTATGGAGTTCAAAGCATTTATTATTGAAAAATGTACGTCTACACACATTACATTCCCTCTTCTCGGTTTCAACTACACGACTTTCACATTTGGGGCTTTTACACTGCTCACATACCATGTAGCACTCCTTACAATGTTTCACTATATCATCCACAAACTCGAGACATCCCTTACACAAATCATGATGCCTTCCATATTTTCGACTTTTATCATAACTAGCGTAGAGAGTCCTTATATTACGGATGGGGAGATACGATGTTCCTGACAATCCTAAAATAAGTAGAGGTCTTGTACGATCTCTCACACAGCTTTTAAAAACATACACAGTCCTACGACGATCATCCATTCCAAATATAACTATACGAACATTCATTTCCTGCTCTACCCTTCTCAGCTCTTCAGGACCCATATTACACTCAAACTCAAGCTTACAATCTGAAGCCAGTTTACGGGCACGCTGCACAACCGTAGGCAACCAAATTTTTGCGTCCATGTATTTAGCACAGTGAACATATGAGCTAAGACTATTGCTATAAAGCCGCAACCACGATCGACGTTTAAATGCTTTCTGTAAATAACCGGAGAATTGAAATTAAGAGTATAAGGTGTGGCACTATGACCCGCAACCCGGAATACTCTGTCAATATCTACCATGAAGTTGTCCATATTGAAGGCTGTACTACTTTGAGAGGCCTGCATTATACGCCCAAGATATATTCTATGTCTACCTGCCAACGTCTGAACGGTATTACTACCCAAAAATCATCTACATCCCCGTCATCTGAACCGAACCTGAAGGACAACCTCGTCCGGACTTCACGTTCGTCGCGGTTCTGAAGGGCAAACTCCACAATACGTTCAACTACGCGTCGCAGTCCAACACCGGGTATACAGGGATCCAGGGTCAACCCTGACCACGTACCGATTTCTAGTCAGGGCAGGGGTGGGGGTAGCGGTGCGCACCAACTCGAATGTTATACCTTCCTCCACAGCAGAAGCTGCTGCTGCTGGTGTGGAGGAAGTACCCGGATTGAACAGGAATAAGGGGTATATTTGAGGAAGGTACTATTGTGGGGTTGTGTCGTAAGACGTAGAGGGCTCTATTACTGGGGGTCTAACAACCGGCGCAATCCTGGCACGCTTTATACCTGACGTGGAGGGTTCTTCATCATGCTTCCGCTTTGAATTGTCGCATGCTACAGGTATCGCTGGTGAGGGTTCGTCAGCGGGGATGGGTCTGTAGCTACGGTCATCGGGTCATCTGTAATATCGATGATGGGGGCTGTACATCGTCGTCATTCACGGTTCTGTGGAAGAAGAAAAACAAGAATATAAGGAGCAGCACTTAAATTTTGTTATATTTTGTAAATGACCCACTTAGGGGTGTGACGTGTTAGAGATGGAATCTGTAGAAAAATTCAGGTTCACAAGCCCTCCACATGTATTATATCTGGCCCTACAGGATGTGGTAAAACTGTTTATGCTTAAAATCATTAAAGATAAGGGGAGATGTTCTCAAAATTTGTGCATAAAGTAATATGGTGCTATTCGACGTATCAATCAGTGTTCAACGAGTACCAAGATGATATTTTGTTCCACAAAGGTGTATATGACGTTAATTCGTTAAAGGGAAATGAGCATACAGTCATTGTAATTGACGATCTCATGTTGGAAATGGATAAAACGTTTGCCGAGACATTTACAGTGTTCTCACCATCTTAACATAAGCGTATTCTTCATCAATCAGAATCTATTTTTCAAAAATAGATACATGCGCGATGTGTCGTTAAATACACAATATCTAGTCTTATTCGCAACGTAGAGATGTGTCACAAATTGGGGTATTAGCCAATCAAATGTTCCCGAATCAGCGTAAGGAGTTTTTGGAGGTTTATAAAGAAGCCACAAGTCAGCGTTACGGATATTTGCTTTGTGACCTTCACCCGCGAAACACGTTTAGGGTGCTTCTAAGAACGAATATATTCCCAAACGAGCCTGAAACGGTATATATTCCAGAATGACAAATAGGCTGAAGAAATATCGTGAATTAATAAAAATCTATCAACGATTGCCCGGGCACTGCAACAGATGTTTGTTAAAAATATCGACTCCGACTTTTTAAAATGCATCTGTGAAATCTGTCTTAATGTTATAAAATGTAATGTGCCAATGAAACCCCTCAGAAGGCTCGCTTACGTCGTTACAAGAACATAATACGTGCGCTCGCTCGTAAAAGTCAAACTGTGGGGAAGAAAAAGCGAATTATTGTACAAAGAGGGGGATCATTCCTCCCCATCTTATTTTCAGTTTTGGGACCTTTACTGACTAGATTAATATAATGAAGAAAGTGGTAGTGATTCCGCACGAGGTGTATGCTTCATTGCAAAGTTCAAAGATTCCAGACACGGTTCTAGAACCCCGTAAAAGTAGGCTTAAAAGAATGGAAAGCGAATTGTTAGCCCTATTAAACAGTGAAAAGTCACCTGATGAGAAAAGGATCTTGTACCAAGAGGCTCTGCAGAAATTTCTTCATGAGTACGAAGATTATAAGAATCCGACAGAGCTCCCCGTGGTTATTAGGCACAGCGCGAGCAACGCTGAGCATGGCGACATAGGACCTGGGCCCGACGTTAGAGATGACCAACCAAAGAATAACGGAACGCAACACATCGAGCATGTATTAAAAAGCAGTCTCCCACATACATTGAGGAATAAAGGCTTAAGTCTTTATAATCTATTGAGTGAGGACCCCATCATACAGTGGACCGATACAGGCGAGGTCATTGTTGAAGGAACAAGGGTACAGGGATCCAATATCGTCGACATTGTCCATGATCTGGTGAGAAAGTGGGACAGGCCCTCACCAACAGGATGGAAGCATATTAAAGCAAGACTACAACAAATAAATGTCCCCAAAACATTGATAGGAAATCTGAATAGGTTAAAAGACTTGGATCAAGTCTCGCATGTGTCACAACTGAGTACGCCATCACCCCCAGTAGCATCTCTGAAGAGGAGAAAGAAGAGAACAAACGGCCAACCTTATCCACGTGTCTCTAAAATACGCAAATGGCTAACATATTAAGAAAACGCTATTATGACATTTCTAACCCGCCTCCTATGGCGGCGTTAATAGACTGTACAGAGGTGTTTACAATGATGGAGTAGGGAAAAAAGATGTTGAGAGGTTTTTGCGGGAGCAGGATGCTTATACACTTCATAAACCGGTGAGAAAAAGGTTTAAAACGGCCAAGACAACAGCGGCTTCGATTGACTCTATTTGGCAAGCGGATTTAACAGACATGCAAAGATATTCAGTGTATAATGACGGCTACCGCTACATCCTATTCATAATAGATGTATTCTCTAGATATCTGTGGCTAATTCTCTGAAAAATAAATCGCCTGAAACAGTTGCTAAAGCTACCAAAACGTTGATGTTGAAAGAAGACAGGGTTCCTGGCTATTTTTGTACGGATATGGGAAAGAATTTATAGGCCGCGCTTTTCAGAACATGTTGACAGAGTTTAATATCAGTTACTACACTAGCATTCTATACATAAGGCCTCTTTAGCTGAAAGAGTTCAACGTACCATAAAGGAACGCATGCATCGCTATTTTACAATAAAAACACATACAGATATATAAACGTTCTGGGGTCATTGGCTCGTCATACAACCGTTCACACCACCGTACGATTGGTCACAACACCTAACGAAGTTTTAGAAAGAGGTACGCGCAGAGGTGAGAAGAGATGGAGCACCGCCACCACACTCGACAAGTGTAGAATTATTAAAGACAAAGAGGTGTTCACAATTGTTGCCGAAGGTCGATAAGGTGCAGCCCTCCAAAGAGATACCTTTCACGAGGCACAACATGACTTGTCCAGCTTAATGTATCAGTTAAATTTGGAGAAATTGGGTGAAAGCTACCCATCTCCAGACCTGTGCTATATTTACAGCAATAGCGTGGAGCATCAATTTGTTGGGGACACCCAGGCGTGCCTGCTGCGCATTGTACACATTCCCAACCATGAGGGAAGAGTTTGAGCATCACATATGACAAGCCCCATTATGTGAATGTTGCGACTAATCTATTAAGCAATATCTCAATATATATAAGAACGATTGAGGGAAAAAATTTGCCATTCGGTGATGGGAGCTTAACAGTAAAGCTACACTTTCGTCGCATTCAGTTATAATGACGCGAAGGCCTTTCACAGTCTATCGAGGGGTGAGATATCAGCGTGGGAGTGAGCTTGGCTCCATTTTTTCAACCATACTACGCACGGCTGCCCCATTGTTCAAGAGGGATGCTAGATATCTTGGAGGAAGGCGTTACAATCAGGTTTTAACGCGGTAGAAGACATAATGGGTGGAACTAAACCTAAAGGAGCTCTAAAAAACATTTGAAACGATACACGGGACTAAATCTTCAAAGGTGCAGAGAGAAAAAATGCGTGGTGGTGGAAAGAAGAAGAGGGCTGTCCTGAAGAGGGCGTTACTAACACGTGGCGGTAAACGTAAAAGGACATCAAAAATGAAGTGTTCTAAGCGATTGAAAACTATGGTTGATAATTTTTTAACTGATATAAGCTGAAGACACTACTCTCACGAACAATAGGCTGATTACTACTTCTCGCGAGAGGTGGCACTATTTCTGACTCGTCATGGCGCGTTTCATCCATCCGTGTAGCTCACAATGTTGTAAATCGGAACTGTCCCTCTTTGATATTCCCCCTACACAGGGTTCTATTGAGCATAGCAATTTTATTACAATTAACCCATTAAACGCAATTAGTTCACCGAGTGCCCCTATAGAATTCGTGATACCCAGCTCAGGCCCATACTTTTTTGATCCAAGCTGCATGCACATGTACGCTAAACTGCGTATAACCCATTCAGATGGAACGGACTGCGATGATAGTTACTTTGCATACCCTGAAACCAACTTTCTACACTCCATATTCAGCCAATGTGAGGTGTATTTAAATCAGGTTAACATCTCGGCAGGAACGGGTTATTATCACCTACGAGCCAATCTGGAAAATGTCCTCAACTTTTCAAAAGAAGCGAAGGATACCTTTTTAACTGCCGAGGGCTATTATCAGACTAAAGACGAAAGTATTATAAAGGATGAATTTAAAAATTCTAAAAAAAAGATTTCCGAATGTTTTGGACGTCTTCATTCAGACTTCACCTTCCAGGAGAAACTGCTTATGAGCGGCATCGACATGACGCCAAAACTCAACCGCACGAATCCTGAGATCTGCATAAATCTGGGACATGATCAAGAAGAGGGTGCAAAACTCGTTGCGATTCACATCATGGAAACATCTGCGTGGACGGCGAGTGAAATTAAGTTCCCCGAAATATGTAGACATTGAAAAAATTTAATACACGCTAGAGTAAAATACCCAATTAACAGAGTATAGATCAAGCTATACACGGTGCCCGCCGGGTTGGCCTCGAAGCAGCTATAAAAGTGGCCCTGTGAATGCTACTTAAAGGGATATTAATTGGAATGCAGGATCACGCTTCGGTAAATGGAAAATATAAAAAGAGCGCCTTTAAATTCGAGAATTTCGGCCTTAAAAATATAACTCTACACGTCAATGGCGTTGCGTTGGTTGGGACTATGGATACGGACTACTCCTCAGTCGCGGTGTTCCCGCTTTGCGCGAGAGCTTATAGCAATCTGACCCATATTGCCGGTGGCTGTGACGAGCTTGGGTTTGGCGTAACGCAGAAAGAATTTGTCGATCAATTTAACCTTTACCCATTTCCTATTACCCCCAACTTATCTGCTTGTGTAAATACACCTTAATTCCAAAACAAAGTGGGAACATCTCAATCAGATTGAAGTTCACTGACCCTATAGACGCGCCTATTAGTGTAATAGTGTACCCCGAATCACAAGCTCTAATAGAACTAGACCGTTTCAGGAACGTTGTCACAGACTTCTAAAATGGACGCGAATACATTCCAGAGATTAATGAAAAGTGACCGAATCACACTCCAAATTTATCGGAGTGTTTGCGAAGAATGAAACATTGAAATTGCCAACTACGAGAAATTGGTATAGCCTTATCGTGAACACAGATGTTATTGGTAGTGAAGGGATTCATTGGTTTGCAATCTATTTTTAAAATAGGGAAGGAATGTACTATTTTGATTCACTCGGCACTCAACCCTAGAGTAACCCTGTGGTTGTACAATTTATCGAACAGCTACATGTCCCTGAAATTGTCTGGAATCCTTACCGTTCCCAAGAATATTTTAGTAATACTTGTGGCATGTACTCCCTTTCATTTCTCCTGCAAATGTCACGTGGGAAAGGATTTATAATTATTTTAAAATTATTCGATTCTTGCGACACTGAGATGAGTGATGAATTGGTATGCAGACAGATAAAAAAAAGGTTTCCATTTGTACGCATTCGTTGTATTGTGTAAGGTTTTACGTGTGTATATATATTTGTTACTATATTGTGTAAGGTTTTACGTGTGTGTGTATATGTAATTATAACTGTAAAATGTATCCATTAATGTTACTCTTATTTAACAGACGCTAGTTCTGTAAGCCAAACTGTACTAAAATTTGCTTTCTACCATTTAATAAATGGAATGAAAATACAATGTATTTTGTTCTTAATCACAAGAAAAGCTTACATTAGTTACTCGATGCCCTCCATTCGTTGGACCGGATGTGAGCCAATACCTCGACCTCGGTATTCAGGTCATTGGGGTGGCTGCGTGGTAAATTCTCCAAATCGTCGTCATTTATTTGCTTTTCATCAAAGCTGTCGCGAAGAGTAGCTATAACACGATGAAGTTCCGCATCGGTCCTTTAAGGAGAAATTAACATGATTAGTTCATAGAGAATCTTTTTTATTTTAAGTTAAATTAAATTAAAGTTTAATTAAAGAGTTACAATAATAGAAAATTTTGATTAGGGTGCCTGGCAAATTATAATCACAAAGCAGATATCCTGACAGGCTTCAAAAGTAAGATTAGCTGGATGTGCTACACATCATCTGCCGGCACCGGGTAACGAGCCCGGGGTTGCAGGAAAATCTAAAAAGTTTTTAGTAATTCTAAAATCATACCTGTAGAACTATCTATACATTTTTAAGTTATCAGTAAGGAAGATTAGATGGGTGTGCTACGCAGCGTCTGCGGCACCGGGCCTCGACTCCTGGGCAGATATCCTTTCACTTCGTTTTATTACGAGTTTTTATAAATTATAACACTTGCACTGAACGAAGCAATACATATATATATACAGTGCCCGCGAAAAGTATCCGATCACTCAAGAAAATACAATATTTTCCCTTGATATTCAGAGACACGTAATTCACTTTCTATTTGTTCTAGCGACATCTGGTAACTTTGAGGTTGCTCGCTGATATGAGAGCTATCCAACGCATTCTCAAATTAGTGTTCTGGTAGCCTTCGTTGCGGTGGCTGTGTCTCAAATTTGTCAGATTTCACTGTTTGTGTAAATTTCTTGATATTTTTTTTTTTTTACAGAAAGTGGTGTAAATAAAATTTATATAATGTGTGCTAAAAAACAACTTAAGAGTGATTGTCGAGGTGCTATTGTTGCTTTGCATGCATGTGGGAAATCACAGAGACAGATAGCTAAGGAATTAAACATATCCCAAAGTACCGTTAATTTATGGGTTTCACGGGCTGAGAACAATGGTGGCCTAACCACGCCAGTCCCTAAAAAACGATCTGGCAGACCGAGAAAAACAAATTCGCGAACAGACAAACTTATGAAACGTTTAGTATTGAAAAACCCAACAATAACTGCGAAAGAAATAAAATTTAATATGAATAATTTGTTATCTGGTGTTTCTGAACGAACTATCCAGGAGCGGCTCCAAAAAGAACTCGGATTACCATCTCGCCATGCTGCTAAGAAACCGTTCATTAATGAAAAAATGCGTAAAAAACGTGTCGCATTTTGTAAAAAATACATTCATTGGACTGTTGATGACTGGAAGAAGGTTTTATTTAGCGATGAGTCGACATTTTTGACATTCAGAAGTTGTCCAAAAAAGGTTCACCGGCCTATTGGCTCAAATAGGATGGACCCTAAATACACCCTAAAGACAATGAAACACCCTCCAAGTGTGATGGTTTGGGGTTGTTTCGGTTACTATGGGCGTGGAAACTTATATTTTCTTCCGAAGAACACAACTATGAATGGTGCACGGTATTTAGCAATGCTACAGGATAAACTTCCAATGGCAATGGCAATCCAAAGGACAAAAACATACATGCATGATGGTGCACCATGTCACAGGGCCAAAATAGTGACAAAATGGATTACTGACAATAAATTTGATATTTTGGATTGGCCTGGTAATAGTCCAGATCTCAATCCGATAGAAAATCTGTGACTAATAATAAAAAATAAGGTTGAATGCCACGACACTGGCTCAGTCAAAAATTACAAGAGGCCATCAAAAAGGTATGGTGCAAGGAAATATCAGTGGAAGTTTGTCAAAACTTGATTAAATCCATGCCAAAACGTCTAGAACAAGTCATCCAAACCAAAGGACAGATGACAAAATACTAATATAAGGTTAGTATACATTTAAACATTGTTTTTTATGTAAAAAATACAAATTTTAAGGGTGATCGGATACTTTTCGCGGGCACTGTATATATATCCCGGCCATCCGCTTAAATCACAAACTAGCTTTTCAAAACGCATTTATTATGGCCTTTTATAAATTATAACACTTGCACCGGATGAACCTTAGTATAAAGCCCGATTCACAAATTAAATTAGTTACTTACACTTCAATGCCGTCATCAATGGTAAATTCTTTTTTCCCGTCACAAATTTCTGCAATGTTTTGCGTTGAAAGTAGAGCGTTCCGGTCTGTTGCTCCGAAAAGGTAGAGCGTAACCCCTACATAGAGGTCTCCGTCTTCAAACACTTGCGGGGAGATGTAAAGCTGCTGTGAGTGGTTCATGGCGATATATTTCTGTAGTATTCGTTGGTAAATACAGCTGTTGTGGGTTCCATATGAAAATGCTCCCTTTTATATACGGGGTCTAATTGCAAACACCCACAATACTCGAATCGCTAGTTTCCTGTTGGCTGTCGGTGAAATTTGGGTGGCGCATAACGTGTGAGTGCTGCCATTCACCAACCAGAGGTACTGAGGCTGTTCTCATGCGCCGCCCACTCTACTGAAATTGGCCGATCCGTGAATTCCTGGGCGTGTCAAATATATCTTACCCACTCCATAGATTTCATCCCGTTCTAAATTTTATTTTTTAATGGATAAATCTTAAGAAAATCTGAGTTCGTTTATTATTATTATTATTATTATTATTATTATTATTATTATTATTTGTTTGGCGATTATTTGACTTTAGAAGAAAACAAATGCGAATATTATTTTTAATGATATATTCCTCGTTTGTATTTCTTATATTATCGAATGTATATTTCATGAAATTAAATCCAATAATTCGTCTAAATAAACAGAATGATGTAATGGTGTTTTATTTAGTTCTTTTGGTTATATATGTAAACGATACTAAGGAGTAACTGGGGGATGGGATTATAAACAATGCACATTCAATAAATATATACCAAGTGGCTGCTTTCTAAGCAGACTGACGGATGTATGTACGTTAAGGTGGAGTGAAAATATCATTTTTGGATTTTTAATTTACTTGAGTGTGGAAAAGTTGCCAATGGGCTTTAGAAACAAGCATGTGAAATTATAATACAATTGAAGCATTGCTTGATTGACCAACAGCGATTTTAATATATGGCATATTTCATGTTTTAACGATCGCTTTGCCCATCAGGAGTCATCCAAGATGCTGGTCTTTCATCCATGTTTATGCAAATAATTAACAGCTTAGTTTGCTGTAGACTGTGTTATTGCATACTTGAGGTTGACATTTAAGATTACAACATGTGTGGAATGTAAATTAATGGCAATTACAGAGGGTGGCCAAATTATTAGAGCTGATGTGAGTAAGTGAGATAAGAAAGAGTTTAGTTAACCATATATTGATTTAATGCTAGTTTCAGTGATGGTAGTGATTTGGTGCGATAACATATGCAGTCCGTGAGTCAGAGGGGATGGGAGATTGGGAGTGGGGGGAGAGTGAGTAATATGCAAAGCGCGGCTGCTCCGCCAAGCTCAGTGCACATGTGGCAGTGAGAATTGAAGGTTATTTGTGCTGTTATCATCATTTTTTCGTGAAACTTGATATTAAAAGTAAGTTAATTACATATTGATATCTGTTTATAGGTGTTTGACAAGTGAGTGTGACAGTATTAATTTGATATTTCTTTTCTTGCAGAAATTCTTTAATAGTCTTACATTGCTTACAATTTATAATAATTTTTTTTTTTTTTCAGAATGGAAATTATTACGAGGGAGAAGGCGGCATGTGTGATTTTTGGCGCGCCACGCGAGATACCCACAAATGTTCTTCCCACCTACGCTGATGTTATGAAGGCTTACATCCATACAAGACAACAGCTGACAACGAAGAATAACAAATATCCACAAGCAACAACTTGAACAGTTCAGAGAAGACGCAGATAAACTCTTCGACATTAGCAAATGCAAATGTGTAGATTTCGTCATGAGCTGTAAGTGCGAAAGAGCGGACAAAGTACCACTCAAAGAAAGAAAGTTTCTAGAGGACCACAGAGGAGCCAGAAAGATGATTATAGGAGGCATCGATTTGGTGGAAACAACAAAGCTACAGAAGAAAATATCCAGGAAAGTCTGTGAATCGAGAAGACACAGCATTCACCAAGAACAATCGAAGCAGCAATGCAATTCTGGAAGCTACAACGAGGAAGACAAGGACGACGACACCGACAACAGCGACGAAGAATACACCCTATCTAAGTCACACTGTAAACCTGACTATCGACACTGGAGAGTAAACGTCAAAGAATGACGATGACTGTACGATTACCATGTTTGGCTCAAGCGTGCGATAGAACGGGCGTGTCAGATCGAGCAGCAGCCGTTATTGCCTCATCCGTGCTACAAGACATTGGAATTGTGTCTACAAATGACACCTCCAAAGTCATTGATCGTAGTAAAATTCGCCGAGAAAGAAGTAGAACTCGTCAAGAACTGACAAAACTAGACAGCAGTATGACAGACTTGCCTGGATTGTACTTCGACGGTCGAAAGAATAGAACGATGAAAAATGTACGAGACGCCGCAGGACATGGCCACCGGGACAGAGATACAGAAGAGCACGTCAGCATTATTTGTGAACCAGGTTCATCGTACTTTGGCCACGTGACGCCGTCAAGTGGTTCAAGCAAGGCGATTTCCAAAGTAATCTTTGAATGCTTGGCTGCGCGAAGTGTGGATCTCGACAGTGTGAAAGTCGTCGGATGCGACAGAACCGCTGTCAACACTGGACATAATGGCGGAGTTATTCGGCAGCTTGAGGAATTACTACAAAAACCGCTGCAATGGCTCGTGTGCTTATTACATGCTAACGAGCTCCCCCTGCGACACCTGTTTCAGCATTTAGATGGAGCAACTACAGGACCTAAGTGCTTCTCAGGACCGATAGGGAAATCTCTCACAGCATGCACGGAACTCCATATACATCGTATGAACCTATATCTCCATTACAGCCACTGCCGCATGTTGACGTGAAGGACCTGAGCACTGACCAGCAGTACCTGTGGCAGATGTGTCAAGCTGTCAGTGAAGGACACTGTTCGTGTGATCTAGCATTGCGAAAACCGGACCATTGAACCACTCGCGATGGTTGACAACTGCCAACAGAATCCTCCGCCTCTATGTTGGCCTCGATGCACCATCCAACAATATCAAAACTCTTGTCACATTCATCATCCGGGTCTACGCCCCAACATGGTTCGCCATCAAGACGCAGCCATCATGCAAAGATGGAGCCAAACATCTGCACGGGATGATGGTGAGAACACGGTACCTCAGCTCCTCTCTAAAGAAAGTCGTCGACCCGGTGATTCGGCGAAACGGCTTCTGCGGACACCCCGAGAACGTGCTATTAGCCATGATCACAGATGAGCGACCACATATAAGGGAACTCGGACTCAGAAGAATCATGAAGACAAGATCACATGTGTCTGCAAACAAAATCCGCAGGTTTCGAGTGCCACCGCTCAACCTCGACGCGACCGAATACCAGGACATGGTCGATTGGCAGACTTTGACCGTGACGGAGCCTCCTGTTACGATGGATATGACAGACAACGAATTGAACGACATGATCTCTTCTCAAATTTCACCAAGTGTCCTCCTCCCTCGCTTCCCTTGTCACACACAGGCGGTGGAAAGATGCGTGAACCTAGTTACCGAAGCTTCAGCCGCTGTGTGTGGCGAGACGTCCCGCCATGGATTTATTCGGGCTCGCGTCGCTTCTCGGCAGCTTATGCCGAAACTTGAGTCTAAACGTGACTATCAATTCTGAATTAACCATGCATGCATAACTCAGACTCTATCGTTAGCATAATAGTGTGCCAAAATAACTAAAAATATATAGTCTGATGTTTACTCGTATTTTAGGTATTTTTGTGTAAAATCGTATATTATTGTAAACTTATAACGTCTGGTGGTCGATCAAAAGATTGTCTGATTTTAATAAACTTTTTTGCATATTGTTCTATTAGTCCATTGGCAACTTTTAAAACCTCAAGTAAGTTAAAATTCACAAAAAAAAATTTGGGGGCCATTTTCACTCCACCCTAATGTACGTGTGTGTGTACAATAATAAGAGTTTCGTTGATTGTAAAATACGTGATGAAGAACAATTCGTACTTGCTAGTGTCTCTCGTCACATGAAGGTCAAGTTGGAGGCTCCGCCTCTAGGCATGGTTTGGTGGAGGAGCGAGTTGCCCTCCACCTTGGTTCAAGACCCGGTGATGGTAGGTGATGCATAGTATGTCTAGCTAAACTTCATTTTAAACGACAGAGGGAATTGTTTCTGTCGCTGATCGTAAACTACTTGATGAAGAACAATTCGTACTTGCTAGTGTCTCTCTTCACATGAAGGTCAAGTTGGGGGTCCCCGCCTCTAGGCATGGTTTGGTGGAGGAGCGAGTTGCTCTCCATCTGGATTCGAGACTCGATGATGGTAGGAGTTGGCGACCTATGAGCGTGCATGTAGTTGTGTGTGTGTGTGTGTGTGATATTAGGAGTTTTATGGGCGTATAGTTGGGGAGTGTACGTGCGTTTGTGTGCGTTTTTAATTTGTACGAAGGTTATTAATAAATTGGGAGCATGAATTGTTAAGATATTTTTTAGATTTTTTAAGGCAGATCATATCCCCTTTATAGTGATGATAAAAGGGTGAAAAAAAAAATATTAATCTCATAGAATATTTATTTTGTTTATTGTGATTTTTAGTATTCTCAAATCAAAGAATTACTGTAAGGAGAGGCAGAGCGAGAAAATAATTCAAAAAATAATTAACAGAGATGGGATGGGCGGGGACGCATTCGTCATCAGAGTTTATGGTGTCAAAGTTTATTACCCGTGCTAGTATATATATATATACACGCTGGATTTAGCGGCTTTTACATTCACGTAAAATAATTTTAAAAATAATTAACATATGTTAATATATATATATATATATATATATATATATATATATATATATATATATATGTTAATTATTTTTAAAATAATAAGGGTGCGAAAAAAATGGGCGGAGAGGAACTCCCCCAGCAAGCTGGAGGAGTCCACCTGACCTCTTTGGGAAGAAGGTGGGACGGCCTCACCCCAAAGGGGTATACCTAACCTAAAAGAGGGAGAGAAATGAGAAGGGTCCTTGGGGGAGAAAGTGGGACGGCGTCACCCCTCCAAAGGGAAACCTAACCTAAGCCCTAACCTAAGAGAGAGAGGAGTGTTCGCCTGGCTCCTGGAGGATGCATATTGAGAGTTCATCCGAGCCCCCGCTGTCTTATAAGGTCCTAAAGCGCCAGTTGGCGTAGAAGCCAGTGGTTCCAGACATTATCAGCCAGTTGGTACAGTGTATAGAACGTTTGGACGGCCAAGAAACGCACACAAACGCACGTACACTCCCCGACTATACGCCCATAAAGCCCCTATTATTACACACACACAACTATATGCATGTTCATGGTTCGCCAACTCCCTCCGTCATCACCCGTTTACACACAACGTTTGAACATCCAAGGGAATCTATGGGCGTTTGTGTGCGCTCCTTGGATGTTCAAACGTTGTGTGTAAACGGGTGATGACGGAGGGAGTTGGCGACCCATGAACGTGCATATAGTTGTGTGTGTGTAATAATAGGGGCTTTATGGGCGTATAGTCGGGGAGTGTACGTGCGTTTGAGTGCGTTTCTTGGCCGTCCAAACGTTGTATACACTGTACCAACTGGCTGATAATGCCTGGAGCCACTGGCTTCTACCCCAACTGGCGCTTTAGGACCATATAAGACAACGGGGCTCGGATGAACTCTCAATATGCATCCTCCAGGAGCCAGGGGAACACTCCTCTCTCTCTTAGGTTAGGGCTTAGGTTAGGTTTCCCTTTGGAGGGGTGACGCCGTCCCACTTTCTCCCCCAAAGACCCTCCTCATTTCTCGCCCTCTTTTAGGGTAGGTATACCCCTTTGGGGGGGGTGAGGCCGTCCCAACTTCTCCCCCAAAGAGGTCAGGTGGACTCCTCCAGCTTGCTGTGGGAATTCCTCTCCCCCCCCATTTTTTTCGCACCCTTGGGTTGGCACTGGGGGTCTTGCAACAAGGGGGAGGGTGGTTGGCACTGGCGCTCATTGGAACATTGATGAACATTTGCAATTGCATTGCACTCTCTCCTTTTGCGGTCATACTACTAATGCCTACCAACCACTGTTTTTATACATTGAAACTTCAGTTCGTTCAGGCTTGCCAATACCATGAACACTGTCATCACGTCCAAAGGTTTCTTTTAGTTTTTACAAGACCACTTTTTATTCACTTCATTGATATCCTCCTTATTAAATTAATATATATATCCCCTTCTTGAATTTATATTTAATTATTTATATTTCGTTAGTAATGAAAATGAAAAGGTTTATTGGCAGACTATAGTTCATATGACAAATATTAATAATACAATGACAGTTCACATACTAAGGATAGAAATTATACAGTTAATTAGAAATAATACAGTAATGTCGGAGATAAGTGGAGCTACAGACAGACATTTTCGTACCATGAATTCCATAGCTTAGAAGACAAACGGCAGGACTCATGGATAGCTTGGATAATCGGGTTGGTTGATTTCTTAATTCTTTGCATTAGACTGTATTTAGCACGTCTTGCTACCTCCCGGAAGCTTGGGACATTGTGGGTAGCAAACATTTGCGAAGCTCAGCATCTCGGGAGTAATTTATGTCGGAGTCTAAAAAACCTGTTGTACAGCAAATTTAGGGTTCTGCCAGAACCTTTTTTATAATTCATCCAGAGTTGCTGTCCGAATAAATTTATGCAGAAAGTACGAGAAAGAGTGTCTTTAGCTTCACTTGTACATAACCGAAAGTTCCTTATAGTCATATTCGCTTTAGCACAAAGGCTTCGAGATTGTTTTCTTATATCCGAGTCATCACTCAAGGAGATGGTAATAGTTTGACCCAAATACTTAAACTCTTGTACTTCCTCAAATACTTCACCTCTCATTTTAAACCTAATATCAGCTGGCTGATTACAGCTTTTAGGATGGAATTGCATAACCTTAGTTTTTGTAACATTTAAAAGAATATCATGTTTCTGCAAATACACTTTGCAGACTTTTGATAGCCGATCCAGACCTTTAACAGAGGAACTTATTAACACCATATCATCGGCATAAACTAAGTTATTTATCCTTGTGTTATCTATACAACATCCTACTGTTGCCTCATTAAGTGAAGCAATTAATCCGTCAATATACACATTAAACAGCATAGGAGAGAGCAAGGAGCCTTGCCTCATCCCGCAATATGTAAACGCAGTAATATGTAAACCAGAGTGATGAATGGAAATAATTGTGTTCTAAAGACATTTGGCAATGAGTCAACCAAACAATCAACGCTAAACACCAGATTCATTCATAAAATATTACAACCGTTTGTAGTACACCAACCAATACACAACAAATATATGCCAGGTGTCGCTATCTGTTCTCAAGAGTGTCCTAGGAATAATGTGCGCAACTGTATTAATTTTATTCAGAGTTAAGATATTTGAATACAAGTTAATTTTTACAAATATGCAAAAAATTTACATTTTACCAAAACATTCAGTCATTGATGATTGTCTCGCTTTGCTCTTAACAATTTCTTCTATACGTCGTTCATTTTTCAGACACATCCTTTATCTTTGATAAAATGAATCCTTATCCTTTAAAAGAATTCTTTTATAATATGATTTTTTTCGAAATCCTTTCCCTGTAACGGTATACGTTATTCCTGCAGAGTAAAGAAAACCTTCTGTGACGCCCCTAAGCTCCGCCCATTTCCACGTTTGCCAAATCAGACGACACAAAATACTCGAACAGTGGTATCATCATGAAACAAACTAAACCTTCGCGAATATGTAATCTACGTCACGTAAGACAATGCTTGTAGTCAGCATTTCTGTTCAAATGGTTTTGGTAGTAAAAGCAGGGGATTTTCATACTCTTTTTCAGGAATGAATTAGGTTAGCGGATGGCGGACAGCGGCGTAGCGGTGCATGGGGGTAAGTTAGAATGGTGGGAAATTGGGTCTTTGGCGAAATATGGCGATAACCGGAGTTGGCGTTATATCGGGTGGCGAAAGATGGGGGAGTACTGTATTTAAATATATAAAACTAAAATCATTTTTATCGTAAATAATGAACATTACTTTCGTCACCTTTTGAGTCATCGTAGAAAACGTATTAAAGTTTGTAATAGAAAACTGTATTGTAAAGTATACTATAAACATTTTCGCAGCACCCATCCGAAAGGTTCCATATATAAAGTACTATTAATAAGCAATATACAGTGGCGGAGCCAGGAGGCTTAGGGGGCTCCAGCTACCCCATTGATAGAGAGGTTTCGCATTCACAATGATGTTTCCTGTGTCAATCAACCACATTCTCTGAGTAGACGTCACTAGACAAGCGTGCAGGAGGTAAATATAATGGTTAGTGCATATCATTTTAGAGTGGGTACATGTGTATACATTTCTATGGGTAGTGAGATTGTGAGCGTACTGTGCTTGCACGTGAGTATTCGTGCCAGTGCTGTGACTAGCATTCACACAAACCAGTGCGATTGGCGTTGTTTTTCGTTTTATTTTGATTTCTAACGGCTAACCGTCGCTTTAGGCGAGTCTACCGTTATGCGTTGTCCTGGTAATTAAGTTTGACAGAGTGAATTCGGGGTTCTTTCGTCTGTTTTGTTTGTAGCTACACAATTTATGAGACTTAAGAATGTCATTTTCCACATTTAGTGCATGAAATGAGTTATCATGCGCTCTTAGTGATTATTCGGCATTCCCCAGGCACGGTTCGAGATGAAATATGAAACTCTGGACTATATTTAACAAATTGACGAAGATATCAACTTGAAAGTTGTCTAGATTTGCGTGTCCGCCTATGCCTGGCCCCCATTTTAAATCTGTCGCGATCGCGTCCAGTCTATTGAGGTCATTTCATGTCGTGGAGGTGATGCCGAAAAAGTTGTTGACATTTTTGCACCCCCAAAAAGAACCAGGATCCTCTTGAAGTGAAGAGAATTTGTTGTTGTGTATTGTTATTGTTATTTGTTATTTGTTATTGTTACAATTTGTTATTGTGTAGCCTACAAACAGAACCGACGAAAGAACCCCGAATTCACTCTGTCAAACTTAATTACCAGGACAACGCATAACGGTAGACTCGCCTAAAACGACGGTTAGCCGTTAGAAATCAAAAGAAAACTTGTAAAACAACGCCATTCGCACTGGAGGTGATGCCGAAAAAGTTGTTGACATTTTTGCACCCCCCCACCTAAAAAAAACCAGGATCCTCTTGAAGTGAAGAGAATTTGTTTGGCAGTCTTATGAGATGGTACGATCCATTGGCACAATTTTTTCGTAATTCATTCCTCATCAGAATGTTATAATTTACAGCAATTCCCTTTACAGTAATTTTACGTCATTTCACAGATTTACAACAATGGCAGCAAGCTAAAGAGTGACAGTTGTAAATGTAATTTTAGTTTTCTAATTAACAAACAAGAGGAGTCTTTTTTCCTGTGTTTGGTTGGACAGCAAGCTAAAAACTGGCTGCTCATTATTTCTATTATCAAGTAGGTGTTTCTTGGAGCTGGTTGAACATTAAAAAAATTATAGATTAGCTGTTCTTCTTATAAATTAGTAATCACTAAACATTAAACTTATTACCGAGTGTTTTTGTGAGTTGGGTTGCATATTTTTTAGGCTGGGTTCAGAACTGCAATATATATATATATATATATATGAATAAAACCACGAAGGAAATGAAACACAGAATGGTGCTCAAGCGCTTTCGTCTAATGACATCCTCAGGAACACTGAGGATGTCATTAGACGAAAGCGTTTAAGCACCATTCTGTGTTTCCTTCGTGGTTTTATTCATCATAAATATTTTTCACGTGTTACTTTCGTGAATAATTTTCATATATATATATATATATATAATATATATATATATATACAGGGTGTCCCAAAAGTCCCTATCTATTTTGTTGAAATAGGCTGAATTTCAACTAAATATCACACTGACCTGAATACAGATGTATTTCTATACAAATTACAAGTATTACACTTAAAATCTTTAATTAGTAGTTTCCACATGTGCTCCATCTGTATCTCTGCAAATCTCAAAGCGGTCAGCTGCATTGCAGAACACATTTCCGAGCATTTCAGGGGTTATTTTCTCAACTGCTTGCCTAATGCGATCTCGCAGATCTGATAAATCTCGAATATTTCTGCGATAGACCTCTGATTTAATGAAACCCCAAGCAAAGAAATCCATTGGGGTCAAATCCGGAGATCGCGCTGCCCAGGGCCTATTTCCCCCACGTCCAATCCAACGATTTTGAAAACGCTCGTTTAGGTATGTCTGAACAATTCTGGCATAATGACATGGTACCCCATCCTGCTGAAAGACTACATTGTCGAGAATGCCATCTTCAAGAAGTTGAGGTTCTAGAAAATTTTGAAGCATATCAAATAAACAGGCCCTGTCACTGTAGCCTCTGCAAAGAAAAGGGGCCAGTAAATCTTAGACTTCGTCATTCAAAGCCACACGTTGACTTTAGGTGAGTTTCTTTCCAATTCAGTGAACTCAGTTGGCTTTTCATTAGCCCAGATGCGACAATTATGCCGATTGATTTTACCACAGGTGTGAAAAGTCGCCTCATCGCTAAACAAAATGTGGTCCATTAAATTGTTATTTTGGATTTGTTCGACCAGTTACGCACACATTGCTGCTCTTTTTGGAAAATCTTCCTCGTGTAAGCTGTGTAACAGCTGAATGTGATAACACTTCTTCTTCAGCGTCGAACGCAAGATTCAGTGAACAGTTGTTTTGGGTATGGTCAATCTGTGGGATGCTTGGCGAACTGACATTCTTTGATTGTCTTCGAACATTATGCGAACAGATTCAATGTTTTGTTGTACTGTTCTTGGGCGTCCACTTCTTCCTTCATCATGCACAGATCCAGTCCTTTTGAATTTGTTCACCAATTCACGAATTGCTTTATCTGTCGGTACAGGCTTATGAAACCTTCTTGAGAATCGGTCTCTAATTTCACAACATTTCATTCCTCTGATGCAACATGTTACTATCATTACGCGTTCATGTACATCCATCACCAATGATATGGATCTGAAAAAATTAATTAAAAATTTAAAAATAATTAAAGTAGAAATCTAATGCATGTATTTGTCTAGAAAGGTGCATCCAATCATGTCATTAAAACATTCATTTGAAATTCAGCCTATTTCAACAAAATAGATAGGGACTTTTGGGACACCCTGCTTATATATATATATATAGGGTGTCTCAGAAGTCGCGCACCATAGGCTTTATTCAGATTTACAAGGTTTACAAGTCAAAATGGTTTATAAGTGATGTTTAATTACAATATATGTTCGATAATGTTCGAATAATAAAATTAAGAGTATGTACAGTTAATCAAAAAGCTATCTTAAAATAATTAAGTTCAATGAAGTTACATTAGCGAATGGTGCGCGACTTCTGAGACACCATTGGCTAATGTAGCTTCATTCAATTTAATTATTTTAAAATAGCTTTTTGATTACTTTACATACTATTAATTTTATTATTCGAACATTATCGAACATATATTAATTAAACATCACTTATAAACCATTTTGACTCATAAACCTCGTAAATCTGAATAAAGCCTATGGTGCGCGACTTCTGAAACACCCTGTATATAAATGGTATTTTGAATTCGTAGGAAAATAATTATTAAACTGTTTTTTTCTAAGAAAGATACGAATGGCGCTTCGTGCACAAATGAAAATAAAATAACGAATAGGTTCTCACATAATCTCAGAAGTATTCCTTTCTACTTCCAAGAGGTCGGAATCGAGGAGAACCCCATTCGACGCTATTTGATTCAAATGATACCAGGCGTTCATACTATAACAGAAATTATTTTTTTTTTTAAATAAATAATTGATTATCTGCTTTTAGTCAAAGAAAAAAGAAAACTTGTCCTGATACTTTGAGATGGTGTACGGTGAACGCACCAGGTCAAATTTGTCGTCGTGGCTGCTACCATTAAATTTTTCTCTATAAATCGGTAAATAGAAATCCTATATGTAAATTGTCGTGCATATACTATATATATATATATATATATATGTGTGTGTGTGTGTGTGTTTGTGTGTATATACATATATACAGGGTGTTTCACAACGGATCTGCCATACTTTAGGGGGAGGGGGTGATATCCAGTAAAACGTTAACATAACATAGGTGCTATTTCCAACCATTGCGGAGCTACGGACGTTTTAAGATGTGCAAACAATAAATATCTACTTGTGTGCAATTCGATAGATGGCAGCATTGTGGTAGTTTGGGTTAACGGGGTTGCCACTACTGGTAACCTCAGGTTACCTCAGTTTTTTCTTTCAGTTGGTTCTGATCTGTGGTACGAGACACTGTGTTGCGCTAAGGTGAACAATCAAAATGAATCAACAGTTCACACCCGCTGAATACGCTGATATCTATTTCATTTATGGATTCTGTCAGAGAGAGGCAGTTGAGGAATATCGAAGACGTTTTCCGAACCGCCGAATACCGAGCAGGCAAGTGTTTAGTGACACACACCAGAGATTAAGGGAAACAGGAACAATTGTTCCACGTAACCAAGAACATGTAGCACGACGGCCCGTTGTTGTGGAGGAGCGCATACTGGGCCTAGTTCAACGTAGCCCAACTACCAGTGTTCGAAGGATTTCCAGACGAATTGGTGAATCACGCATCGCGTGTATGGCAAACCATACATGATGAGGGTTTGTACCCTATCATTTGCAACGTATGCAGACTCTTCAACCGGATGATTACGATAAATTTGTTCAATTTTGCCAGTGGATGGTTATGCATCGCCAAATTCTTAATCGCATACTGTTAGTGATGAAGCACAATTCATTCGGAATGGAATTAACAATAGACGAAATTCTCACTTGTGGTCCGCCGATAATCCCCACGGTATCGTTGAAGGAAACTTTCAACATTGATTCCCGGTGAATGTTTGGTGCGGTGTAATTGGAGAGCAGCTGATTGGACCGTTCGTTTTGGAACAATGATTAACTGTTGATATTTATCTGAACTTCCTGACGAACGAATTGCCGCTTTGATGGAGGACGTGCCCTTGGAGACAAGGCGCAGGATGTTCTTTCAGCACGATGGGGCGCCACCACATTTTGGTTGTCATGTTACGGATTACTTGAATCAGCGGTACGGGAATCGTTGGATTGGTCGTGCTAGTCCAATATCGTGGCCCCCGAGATCTCCGAACATAACCCCGTTAGATTTCTTTTTATGAGGCCTTATGAAAGAGATGATCTACAAGACCAAAGTACAAACGAGAGAGGAACTCTTCCATCGGATTATGGATACCGCTGCTTACATATGAGAACACCCCGAAATGATTCAATGGGCAGTGGACTCTTGTTTGGAACGAGTAAGGCTGTGCATTGAAAACCGAGCGGACATTTTGAACATTTATAAGGTGTATCTCAAAAAATCTAGCAATAAATACATCAGATTAATACTCGTTTATTTTTTTCCGTGCACCTTAAAACGTCCGTAGCTCCGCAACGGTTGGAAATAGCACCGATATTATACTAACTTTTTTACTCAATATCACCCCAAATCATCTCCCAAAGTACGGCACACCGGATGTGAATCACCCTGTGTATATATATATATATATATATATATATATATATATATATATATATATATATATACTGTGTATATATTCTTTGGGATTAGTAGGAAAACGAATATTAACTTGTTTTTTCTAAGAATGAAATATTTTAGAAACGAATAGTGCTCCACCCTCTCCGAGATGTAGAAACAACGCAGTCCCTCTTAAACCCCAGTTCCACACCCTCACTCCCTCCCTCTCCTCCTCCCCCTCTCAGGTGTTGTCATAGTAATACTTTTATTTTTTAAAAACCAATGACTGAATAAATATATTGTTGACTGTTCACTGTACATTGTTCACTGTGGTTGTGCTTGGACGACTATGTATTTTATTCATGCATTATTCCTAAATTTAGGGAATAGAGTAGTTAGGTTATTTCACAAACGTGGGATACTTTAAAAACTTTCAATCATAGCATTTTGATGTGGTCATGTTATAGTTAAAGTGTAAGATAAGTTGTAGTATGATTGACAAATGATTATCCAGAAAAAGGTCTATCCATGGAGAGATAATGATAACATAGTTAAATTTTTTATTACAAGAATGAAAATGAATCAAGTAAATTTAGGGATTTTCTTAAGAACATACAAAACATAATGTTTAAATTATGAGGAACTGACAATTGTTCAAGTAAATAAATAGTCGTATATATTTACTACATCACAACCATAACATTATCATACACAATTACTCAATACTTGGTTCATCCTCCATTATTATTAATGACCTCTCGTAGCCTATTTGGAACAGATGTCACGTGATTGTAGATGACTTGTGGGTTCCTGCGGAAAAGTTCCCACTCTGCCATGGTGTGTTCCAGCAGGTGCCGAGATGTCCGCTCCTGCCCAGGCTATCAAGCGTTAACCACATTTGCCCAAACATTTTCAATGGGGTTTCGGTCAAACCCCTTGTTGGGCCAGTTTAGCAGCTCGATATCTCGTTGTTCCTGAAACCACTGTCTCATGATCCTGGCAGTATGAATAGGGCAGTTATCCTATAATATATATATATATATATATATATATATATATATATATATATATATATGTTAACACTCCGTCTATGGCAATGGGTGGGTGGTTCGAGGTTGACGGGGGTTCTGGTTAGATGGCAGCAACGGATTTTCTCACTCTGTGGTAGCTGGTACCATGTAGGAATGGCAGTAATTTCTTTTATACTACACTCCGATTTCTTCTTGTAGTGGATCCGAGGATTCTGTGAAAACTTATTAAATTATGTGACGGTTTCCCGATTCTTCTTGTAGCCTATCGGAAAATTATTTATTCTATTTTAAAACTAAGTTCTCTGGAGAAAGCAGGTCTCAAAGGAGAAGACAAAGACATCCTCTGACTGAATTTTACTGCTTCTAAAATATTACAGGTAATGCTTCAACCTCTAGGTCAGATCAGAATAATCAGAATGATAATTTGAGAAATTATAACAATTTATATACCAATAATAATTTGGTGACATCATTATTATTTAATGTTGACCTGTTTTGTTTTTTATTCTCAATAGCCCGAATTTTTTTGCAAAATATTTGTAGATAAAGGTAAATTTTGTGGCAGATGAGCAATATACAGTATTTGAAGATGAAGTCATATTTTTCATTTAAACAGCATATTGACAGATCTGATGTTGTCATGATTTGCCCAGTTAACTAAAACTGGAAATTGAAATATACATTTTATTATGGATTAAAATTAAACATGCATATGAGCCAAAATTAAATTATTAAAATTTAAAATTAAGTGTTAATTTAGAGTTTTAGCAAGTTATGACTTCATCTTTTACAGTTAAGAGAGAATGTATAAAAAAATGAACATTCAGAATTGAACACGATTACACGAGTAAGCTTAATCTAAAAAATGATTAGGTAATTTAAAAAATAAATAATTCATCAATTAGCAAAAATAAAATAAAGAAAATTAAAATTTTGGATCAACTGAAAATGAAGAAGGATCTTTTAAACTATTTCCCCACCCCAACATACTCTTTTCAACAATCACCACTCCAATGTTGATCTTTTCAACTATATCCACCCGAAAGTTTAAACTCTGCAAATTAACCAAAATAAGATAAGAAAACAATAACAACAAATTTATTATTTATTGCAAACATATAATAAATTAAAAACTATTATTTACATAAGATAAAATTTGAATGCCCGGTTAGGTCATCTGTACGCCCTTGACGATTGGTTAGGTTTAGTCGTGATATTTGCGTTAGTTTTAACGAAAATATTACGACTAAACCTAACCAATCGTCAAGAACGTACAGTTGACTTAACCGCGCATTCAATTAACCTAAACGGGCATTCAGTTGACCTAAACGACCATTCAATTAACCTAACCGGGCACATATATATATATGTGTGTGTGTGTGTGTGTATATATATATATCAAAACCTACAGTAAAATTACTGAATGCTCGGTTAGGTCAACTGTACGCCCTTGACGATTGGTTAGGTTAAGTCGTGATATTTTCATTAAAACGTAGGATATTTTTGCTACCCGCACGAAGGGTAGAAAAAAACTGAATGCCCGGTTAGGTTAATTGAATGCCCGGTTAAGTCAACTGAATACCCGGTAGATTCACTGAATGCCCGGTTAGGTCAATTGTACGCCCTTGACGATTGATTAGATTTAGTCGTGATATTTTCGTTAGTTTTAATGAAAATATCACGACTAAGCCTAACCAATCGTCAAGTGCATACAGTTGACCTAACCGGGCATTCAAATTTTATCGTCTGTAAATAATGGTTCTCTATAAGCCGGAAATATGATAGAATATAATAGAATTTTCAAGATATGTATCTTATATACATATCTTAAAAATTCTATTATGCAAATAAGATAAGTAAAACCTGTTAAATTATCTCCCCCCTAATATTGACCTTTTAAGCTATGTCCCCCCTCTCTGAAGCTGGGGAGGGGGGAAATAGTTTAAAAGATCCATAAAGGCCCCCAGCCTTCTTTAGTTAGCTTTATAAGGCTAACTAACGAAAATATCACGACCTAACCTAACCAATCGTTAGGTCAACTGTACGCCCTTGACGATTGATTAGGTTAGGTCGTGATATTTTCGTTAGTTAGCTTTATAAAGCTAACTAAAGAAGCTTGGGGCCCTGATCTTCAGGTGATCCAGCAGAATTACCCAGCTTCGTTCGGGTTCAGTATATATGAAATTACCTTGACCCTGTGTCTTTGATCAGAATTAAATTTAGTCTAAAAAAATGGTAACTATAAATTGAAAACAAACGATAAAGTAAAGATACGTTAAGGAAACCAGTCTTGAAGATTATCTTTATTTCTCAACAAATGGTTCAAAAGTATAAATAAAGTGCATAATAGATAATTGATATCTAGTGATCTTTTAGATGTTAATAAAAGTTGCATGAAATGAGAAATCAAGAACAATAGTTATTATTACTGTAAATGTTTGAGAAAAATACATTAAATCAAATATTTATACAATATAATCAGTGACATGTTATCGCTGCAGTGCTTCGGGATAGACTATGTTGACTGTTTTCCCATCAGCACCAAAAATGAAAAGATTTTTACTCTCACTAACTCTTGTCGAGAGAGGAGTGGGCAATATGGAACAATCCGCCTGTTGTCAACTTGAATTTCAGAACCACAAATCTTGGCAGTTGTAAATCCACCATCCTCTGGGCTTCTTCGGCGATACCGGCTAGACCGCGGTGCTCGGGTGTTTGAAAACTGTAGCAACAAATTTTATTTTTATTTATTACTAGCGAAGCGACCCAGCGCAGCGTTGCCGGGTGGATGTTGAACGCTATACATAAATATATATATATATTTTTTAATTGGGTTTGTTTAACCTCCTTCGCAACATCTAAGGTCATATGACGGAGGGGACCTACAGTTTTACGTGGAATCCGAACCACGGGTCGCTACATAATCTGGGCGCAGAGTACGGTCTACCATCCAACTACTACCCAGACCCAATGTCGCTTAACTTCGCATATATATATATATATATATATATACAGTATATGACCGGTTAGGTTAATTGAATGCCCGGTTAAGTCAACTGAATGCCCGATTAGATTAATTGAAAACCCGGGTGGGTTAATTGAATGCCCGGTTAGGTTAATTGTACGCCTTTGACGATTGGTTAGATTGAGTCGTGATATTTTCGTTAAAGCTAACGAAAATATAACGACTTAACCTAACCAATCGTCAAAGGCGTACAGTTGACCTAACGGGACATTCAATTAACCTAACCGGGCATTCAACACCCAGGTGCACAACCTCTGGACCTAATCAATATGTGTGTGAAGTTTCATGTTTGTAACTGCTTTGGACGTATGGCTGGAACAGACAGACACAGACACACACAGACACACGCACGTCCTTTTATTATTATTATAGATTATTATTACGGGTGGCAATGTGAAGCTCAAGATTTTCATGACTGCATTCTTTTCTATAGTTTTATTGACCAAATAATTGAACCGACAGCAATTGGGGGTTCAATTATCTTAAGATTCAGAAATCTTGACACAATGTGAAGCTCAAGATTTTCACGGCTGCGTTCTTTTCTGTAGTTTTATCGCGGTGCTGGGGCCTTCGGGACCAGTAATTTTAATTATTTAATTTATTAACACCCAGGTGTACAACCTCGGGACCTGATGCCACCCAAAATATTACAAACACAATCCAAGCAGATAACACGATAGAAATACAGGCAGTTAACATTAAAACACGCGCAAAACACAACACCACACTAATCAACATTTACATCCCACCAGATAGTTCACCTCAAGTGCCAGCCAATTACAATCCACAATTACCCAATCTGGCCTCTCTCACTAATGTCATCTTAGGAGGAGACTTTAACGCTAAAGACACTAGTTGGTACCTGCACAACCAAAGCAACACCAGAGGCGCCAACATAGCCACACAACTAAACAGCCTCTTCATTCTTAACAATACAGTATAACATACACACATACCACATCAAACAGGATACTCAAACTCCTCCCCAGACATAACGTTCTGTTCCCCCTCACTAGCAACACATACACACTGGAGAACAGAAAAACAACTGTCATCAGACCACCTGCCCATCATCATTACAACACGTTCTACACTCTGCCCCAACAGCCTTAGGCACACTTACAGAAATTAAAAGAAAGCAGACTGAGGAACAATTCACTACATTAAACAGCACACCCATCATAAACATCAGTACAACACTTAAGACATTTAATCAGATCATCAATAATGCAAATAAATACATACCCAAGGGCAACATTAGGAAATACAACCCAAATTACATTAGAGAAATAGCCCACCTCATAAGGCAACATTGTACATAATAATAATTATAAAAATTTACTAAACAAGTTCTGTAAAAAGTTTAATTGTTTTCTCGATTATATATATATATATATACATATATATATAAACTTATATATATATATATATATATATATATATATATATATATATATATATTATATTATATACAATTAAAATTGGGCAGTTTATTGGCTAAAAACAAAATCAGACGAAATTAGTCTGTTTCTCTACTACTGTAGATATTTACATTTAATCCCTTGCGAACTGTGTCATATCTAATAAAATTTAAGTGAAAATCGGTTACCATATACGAGTATATATGGTAACAGTAGTATAACCGCAAAATGGTAGAGTACGATGCCAACTCCCACATGGTGCCAGGGCCACAAGAAAATGAAAAAATGAAGATGCAAGCGGGGGGAATCCCCCAAGCTGCCACAAGCAATGGGGAATCTCCCAAGCTGCCACAAGCAAGGGGGAATCTCCCAAGCTGCCACCGAAACCTAACCTAAGAGAGAGAAGGAGAGGAAGGAGAGGAGAGAAGATGTTCTTGCAGGCATGTCGCATCGCTTAATGAACGCTCTTGATCTCAGCACTTGCCTTAGAAGTTGTAAATCAGCCAACTGGCTTAAGCAACCAGTTGGCAAAGAAGCAGAACCAGCCATTTGGCATAGTGTATACATATATATATTTATTGAAGCATACATGCATTGTTTATATATTCCCACCATCCCAGTTATTCCTTAATATCGTTTATATTATATATATATATATATATATATATATATATATATATATACACACCCATGAAAGCATATGTTTCATTCGTTTATTGGATAATAAAACACAACTACATCATTCTGTTTATTTAGACGAATTAATGGAAATAACTTAACATACATGAAATATATAGGAAATAAATATACAATCAAAATAGTTCAAAAGAATTCTATACAGCAAAAAACGCACACATTTAACGATGGATATATATATATATATATATATATATATATATATATATATATTATTTATATATATATATTATATATATATATACATATATGTGTATATACACACACACTCGTATATATATATATATATATATAAACACTATATACTATATATATATATATATATATATATATATATATATATATAATATAAACACTATATATATATATATATATATATATATATATATATATATATATATATAAACACTATATACATATATATATATATATAATATATATATATATATATAAACACTATATACACATATATATATATATATATATATATATATATATATATATATTCTTAAATAATAATATTAGTAAAGGAGAAATCTATATACACATTTATTATATGTACCAGCAAATACACACTTACTGTATACAGGGTGTTTGAAAACTTTCTGTACAAATTGTAATGGGGATAGGCAACACCAAGACAAACCCTTTTCGTCTATAAGTGTATGTCCGCTGACGTCACCATTCGGCGCGAGAGGGCGCCGCTGCAATTGGCTAAAAGGTGAAGTGGGTTAGACTCGCGCTTGCCGCGGGCATTCTTAAATCGGACGTAATACGCGTAACATGGAGCGCTTCACGACTGCTGAGACTGCTGACATGCATATGGTGTATGGGGCTGCCAATGGAAACGGAAGAGCTGCTGTGAGGTTGTACCGACAGCGCTTCCCAAACAGACGTGTGCCAAACCACCAAACGTTTGCGCATTTGCATCGGCGACTGCGAGAAACTGGAACATTCCATGCAAACATGCATGACACTGGTCGGAAACCGACGATTTCAAACACTCTGTCGAGGATGAAACGGATTCGCGTGGAGACAAGTACGTTATTATCAGACGAATTCTTCCACATCAGCCGTATATCAATGCATGGATGGTCGCGATTTATACATAACATAAAAATAATGGCATATGAGGGTGCATCACTAATCTGTTCTCGTCTTGTGCCTACACCTGCAGGTATTTTATAACGATCCTCGCCCCTCTTCTCAACTATCACGAAGTTTCTATTCATCTCTTCAACACTTAAATAACATTCCGTTTACCAAAGTTTGTTTGTCTGCAAGTCGTTTCAAGTACATAGTTAACGGCGCCGGTTTTACGCATGAACACACGCAATGACTTCGCCACTTTCACATCGTATACGGCATTGAGAATGCTGCTCAACGGAAGCTCCATCGTTTTCTAGTGTGAGGAGTGCGCGTCCAGACGGGTCAAGCTCTGAGGTGACTATGAGCAGCCAGGGCGCGGTTTGGCACGGAGGGAGGTGTGGGGGAACGAGTCACACGGGCGTGTCATACCATGCGTTAGTGATTCGTGTACGGGTTTGTTCCAGCATGACAGAGTCATGTGAATACGTGTGTCCCATTATGCCGGGCAATCAGAATTTTTCTGTTACATGAAGTAATAACAGCTTTAATGTTTTACCACTCCCACTCCTTGAAATGCGAACCAGACATCTTCGTTCAGGAGTATTCACCATTGTATTTTTTCGAACTACGCACATTTTATTAACACTCCGGCGCACAATTTCAGAGAAACATGTGTCCATATTTGTCCTTTTTGCTTAGCAAGCGATATTCGTCTTTAAACTCTATTAAAAACTCGCACAGGCCTTTAGCCACAACCTCACTGCGAACCTCGTCATCATATATATGAATGTAATTATAAAAATATTTCAGATTGTCCATGATGACAAGATTTAAATTTCCAGCCGCAGCGTATGCGTACTCGGTATGATGCAGCATGACATAATATTGCTTGGTACACCATTCATCACTTTCATCAACAAGACTCACTACCCATACCCGTTGCTTCTCTTCTGCACGTGTTGTTTCTTTCACTTCACGGTATATGTACGCCTTTACACAGTTTAGTCCTCCGACGTAGTCCATTACATCCTTTGTGCCACGAAAGCCCGCAATGCTCTCGCCAGAATAGCCGTAGAGTATTTGAACCTCTTGCTCCTCCCGCTTCGCACGGTCTCAATGTAACCTCAAAAGCCTCAAAGGAGGGAGGGCTAGGGATTCTTTTAGTATTCACCACATCTGTAGACTTTATCGAATACCACTTCATAAACGCCGAGCACGCAATATCAAAGGGAGCCATCACTATTTATCGTCTACGCGAAAATTCTTCAAAATACATGTCTGAGATCCAGGGCTAGCTGCGGTCAACTGAGCAAGCAGGGGTAGAGATATGCCCAGGTAGTAGCAGGAGTCACGTGGTCCTTTGATTGATCATTCATTGGGCGGTGCTTAGCCTTTTCCTGCACACACACACACACACACCACACACACACACACACACACACACACACGAAGGAGAAAATGAAACGCTAATTGAAACATGATTTATTAAATAAACATAACCATCAAGTAAATAATTTATGGTGTTTATATATTCAAATACGCGTAATAAATAGAATAAACATATCGTTAACAAGTAAATATATACAGAAGGTGGTCAAATTATTAGAGCCACTACATAAAAAATAGTTTTTCTTGGATAAGTTTATTTGTAATGCTAATAATAGTAAAATTTGGCTAATTTAAACACTTATTTTATTTCAGAATATATTTATATACACTCTACAGTCATATTAAACACATTTAGTACTTAGTGGGTCCTCTTTTGGCCTTAATTAAGGCAGCAACCCGTCTAGGCATACTCTCTATACAGGCTTTGCAGCTGGCCTGTATCTCAGGATCACCGTTCCAAACGGCAATTATTCGTTCTATTAACTGTATTCGAGTTGTTATTTTCTCGCCTTTCAGTCTATGCTTTACTATTTCCCATAGGTTTTCGATAGGGTTCATATCCGGAGAATTTCCTGCCCAATCCAAGAGAGGAATATTCTTTGCAGCGAGAAAACTTTTAACTGACTTTGCAGTGTGGCATGGGGCCGAATCTTGCATAAAATGGAATGGCTCACCATTTGGAAACCAGTCGGCGATCTGTGGAATAAGTCTTGTTTCCAAAACCTTTCGGTATTGGTCCTGCCTCATAGTACCCTCAACAATGTAAATTCGTCCAGTACCTTTACCGCTTATCACTGCCCATATCATGACAGATGTTGGATGCTTAACCGTACTTACGACACAGTCTGGATGATATTCCTTACCAACACGTCGCCGAACGTACTGTGATTTATCAGACATGACTAGGAATGTGGATTCGTCAGTGAAACACACCTGCAAATGAAAAGAGGAAGAAATGACTGCAACCAAAATGAAATGTGCCTTGTCATACAAATATCAAAATAATACATTTTACTCAAAATAAGCATACAAGATCACTAAAATATTGTGACTTACTGATTTCCAGTCATCTACAGTGAACTTTCAGTAGTATTTAGCCCACTTTAAGCATTTTTTGATCATTGTTGGAGTCAATTTTGGCGTTTTCCTTGGCCGGCGACTACCCAATCCAAATTCCCTGGCACGCCTTCTTAAGGTCATTGTCGAAGTGTTGATGTTTTCCTTCTCCAGCTCCAATTTAAGTTTGTTAGTAGTGCTTCTCCTATTATTTACTAGTTTCTTTTCAATGCATCTGTCGGCTCTAGGTGTAGTTATCCTTTTCCGACCACATTTACCCTTTCTTTTTGGAGTCAGCTCTGGATTATCCCATTCAACTTTAATTTTTGATGAGATCCTGTCAACAATCGCACGTGACACATTCAGTTCTCGGGCTATTTTTCTCTGATTATAATCAGTTGCAGTCAGCAGCGAAAGCATTCTACCTTTCTTCTTTGGCGATAGATCACATTTCTTACCCATGTTGGGTAGCCTACAGTACATAAAAGTTATTCCTGTAAAGAAACACTAATTTAATAAAAAGAATCACAATACGTTGCTGAGAAACAATATCATATCGGTGTATGAGTGCATATTTCACGTACAATGGTTTAAATATAATAACTTATCATTAACTTAACATACACTTAACGCACCTGACCACTTGACACAACCTTCCACGTTCACAGTTGAAACACTACTGAACCCACTTTTCACATACTCCCCTCCCCCTACTCCCCAAATTAACCCCTATCCCCAGTTTCTGTTATTCAGGTAGAGAACACTACATGTGTTAACAATTTGGAATACTGTCTGCATACTTAAAAGGTTATTATTTAAATTAAAACACCATATTATAATGAAAATGTGTTTTTCAAGGGGTGGCTCTAATAATTTGATCACCCTCTGTATATATAAAAGAAAACAATCACGGGCTATGGTACCCAAAGGGTATGGTGTCGTAAGTGCCAGGCACCTGGTAACGTTTCATATACGTGTTACAACACACTTTCGTACCCCTAAGTTCCTTCACCCCCCCCCAAGTTTCTGTGCCCGAAAGTTATGGGTCCCCACAGTCAGTTGGGGTTGTTGGTTGCCCTCATCTTCTGAGCACACTAGCTCCTCCAACGAGTCAAAGTTGACGATCAGTCGGTTCGGCTTCACGATATATTTCAGCTCCTTCCCCATCCTCAACCGTACCCCATAAGTTTTTGGACCTGTTGATACAAAAGAATCAACGTATGCACTATCACCATACTCGTCCTTGATCTCATCAGTCAACTCTCCGAGGAATGCCCCAATAGGCGGCATGTATTCACCCTCCCTCGCTGTGAATATCACACTATCTGTGTCTGCGTACAGAACCCTCAGCCCAAGAGAATGCAGCAGTCCTCAAAGTTTGATGCGAGCGTATGCGGTTGTGAAACTGGCTACAGGTATGTTTGGAAAACGTGATGTAGCTGTAGCCAATTCGGTAATGTTCTACTTTATTATGTACGTATTACCTACAGTCACGATCTCCATGACCTCTTTATCGGGAGTACTGGCATAATCCCACACCTCGTTATAACTTTGGTCTAGATGAACGTTCCCCTTGCCTATATTCTGTCCAAATTTTCACCAAAGACTATTTAGGCACAACTTTGCACTAAAGCACTTCCCCCGGTTTTTTACAATTTGGGACCGGTGAAGTTTATCCCTTCACGGTCACGGTAACGCTGTATATACGCCGATTTTTCATCTTCGGTCTGAACTCCTCCCGGATACTCTGATGCTTCTACCTTATCCTTCAAAAAAGTGTTTATATATGGCGTTAAAAAGTTGGGGAGCTTCTGAAACCTCCAAACCTCATATATCTTCAATATTCTGTAGCCGTGGCGAAAGGCTAGGGACAGCTTAGGGCTTGTATATACACCTCTGATCTTCAGCTGGTTGGCTGTGATTACATTCCCCATTTTTCTTCTCTATGCACTTCACGCACAGGGAAAACATGAGCTTGTGATCTATAACGACGGGTAAGATTGGCATCCATAAATCGCAAGGTGGGAGCAAGTCTACGAAAGAAAGATCGAAATAGTTCTCGTTCAAATTTGCTGAGAACTCTTCGATGATGGGCAGAGCTGGACCCACCAGTTTTTCAGATGCTTCTACGGGGTACGGATTGTTCTTCATCACGTAGGGGTATAAAAACCAGAAGTCGTAGTAATGGAATTTCACGCCCTCCGTACGTGGAAAGTATAGTTTCAATGGATTTCTACGCCCACCGAACAAGCTATCACCGAATTTGAGAGGATCCAATACCATTGAACGTTCGATGGTGTTTATTTCTTGGCGGTACTGCCCATCTGTTTCCATCCGTGCATCATCTTCATGCTCCCACAAGACCTTGTGAGTGAACTGGGAACCTATAAGGTGATCGCGGGTGTGGGTCCATGCAAGACTGTCGGCAGGAGTTCTACCAGGGATATATCCCACGATACCACACTCAGGACGTGGGCAGCCATGACACCAGCAACCGTTTAAGGTGTACGCTGTCTTCTCACCAGTGACACGGTCTTCGCTTAGACCGTCCAGCCAAAAAACACGACCATTGACCTTGTTGGAGACTTCCCCCGTGTTGCGGGCATGTGTTATGTATACACCCGTCTGCTGCTGTAGGTGTATGAGCCAGCAAATAGCCTTATGCCCATAACTGCGTGGATTGTTTCTGTGAATAACGGCTAGTGTGTCTTTAGGCATGAAATTGTTCTTGAACACCGTAAAGTACAATGAAGCGATCGTTGTTGCGATTTGCAGCGGAACGCAGTTGAACCGGTCTATGTACTTCCTTCTAAAAGCCAGGAAACATACGCTAAGCACGTGCACATTATTCACGCAATAACGCTCACATTCTTCCGCTATATTGTATGGAATTTCTTTATTAAAACTGTTGTAGTAGCCATCAAAATCTTCACATTCACTATCACTCATGTTGACGTAGTTAAAGTAATGCTTCGGTGGTGGGGGGGGCATTCCTACGTGATTTTAAGTGTCGCTATTGAGGAAAGTGTAAGGGAAATACCCTTTTGAAACTTCGGCGGCTAAGCTCATCACCTTGGGTAGCTTGGCTAATTTACAAGGTGTGAATAATAAAGTGTCTTTAAACTGAACATTACCTCTTATTTGCATCTGTATAAGTTTGTTTCCTCTTTTCAAGGGATAGCCTGTAAATAGCTCTGATGATTCGTGTTCAAGCAGTTCCTTATAAAGGAATTGTGTGTCAAATTTTGCACCATTCTGGCAAGAATATACACAGTAATTTTTTTTAACTTGCCCGCTAACTTGACAATACAGGACACAAAGAATTTCACGGGGTTGTCGTGTGCGTTCTTTTTAAAAACGTTTGTTCTTTTACCACATTTGTGACACTAATCACACTCGATTTCCATGCACTCATCGCAAATAGTCTGGCTTACAGGTAGATGTGGGATAACCTTTTTGGTTTCAGCAACCGTATATGTTTCTATATCGTAGTACACAGTTATGCAAGGTCTATTTATAGGCTTAGCATCTTTCATATAACATACATGCTTTAATCCA